>JASAMW010003748.1:0-56834 GCA_030247985.1 Epsilonema sp. ZAB3_2
CATATATACATACACGGTGTCTCATAATAAACCGAACACATTTCCGTGCCTGTAACTCTGGAACCACACCTTAGATTTTCCTGCGGTTTTTTGTATTTAGTTAGTAGCAAAGGCTTCAACTTAGATGTGCACAAAATTTTAGCTTCATATGCCCAGTGGAAGTGCTCAAACACCATCGAGGGCGGTCAAAAAACGAAGGAGAGGGATTATCGAACGGATAGTGCCAATTAGGCATCTTCTGTGCATTATCCATGAATAAAATTAGTCTCCTAATGAAAAAAGATGTCCCAAAGCAAAATGCGAGGAGTGCCACCATAGCAAACGCATGAAACAGGGTATCTTCGAAAATTAAGGCCGAAATTTTTCTCCATACTAAAGAAAAACGTCGATTTTGAGCTTTGAGGTTCAAGCCGTCACAATTTCCGAAGTACGTGGACCAAATAGCTGAAATTTTGTACACATCTAAGTTAAAGCCTTGGCTACTAAATACAAAAGACCGCATGAAAATCTAATGTGTGATTCCAGAGTTACATGCACGGAAAAGTGTTCGGTTTATTATGAGACACTCTGTACATACCTCATATGGCGGCCCTGCATGAAATCTGAGTACAGCAAAATCCGGATCATCGCAAGGAATAAGGACGAAGGTTGGAGGATCTGTCGGGTCCAAAAGATCCGGATAGAAAATCTGCAGAAAATGAAAGTCATGCACAAAAATATTACACTTGACAATGTGGACTATCAATTAGCGAAAAATGATGCCAATAAGTACGTACATACATTAAATTTGTATCCTTGCACAATTTTCGGAGGCGGATTATCCAAATCGTAGTGCGTCTGATTGTATTTGTTCCATTCGAAGCCCTAGAACAAGCACATATCAATCAATTCTCCATCCTGCTTTCATAAGCGTGTGCGCGATCTTTCCACTCCATCATATGAAGATAAGAATGAGATCCTGTCTTATCATACGTATGTACTTTACCGTGTGCACTCTGTTGAAGTATCTCGGTTTCCGAGGTCTGTACTTCTCCGACCACAAGTAATTCTGCTGTTCCAGCGGCACCTCTTGACTGAACTGGCGTTCGTCCTGTCCCATGCCCTTCTTCGCTTCTGCCTCCAACGCTGCCTCAACCTTCAACATACATACGTTTCCGTCCAACAGTTGCACAATCGTGGCAGTCATCCAACACAATGCTGTAACATGGCGGCAAGGGAAGTATTGCTGCTTGCGCTTAGGGTTGCCTCTCTTCTGCTTATTCCTCTACTTTACCGTATTTGCCGGTGCATAGCCCCATCACGAGAAAAATTGAGAGGTCCTAGGGGCTATGCATGCATAGGGGGCTGGTTCGCGGTCACTTCGTTGCGGTTTTTTTTCGTTGCGGACATTTCGTTGCGGACCTTTCGTTGCCGCGGTCACTTCGTTGCGAGAACTTTCGTTGCGGTCACTTCGTTGCAGTTTTTTTCGTTGCGGACATTTCGTTGCGGCCGTCCTCTGGTCATTTTGTTGCGAGAACTTTCGTTGCGGGTATTTTCGTTGCGGGTCATCTCGTTGCCGGTCTAGATTTGGTCATTTGGTAGTGAGTACTTTCGTTGCCGTTCATTTCGTTGCGAGATTTACCTAAGCCTAAGCCTAAGCCTAGCCTGCAACGAAGTGAATGGCAACGAAAGTACTCACTACCAACTGACCAAATCAAGACCGGCAACGAAATGGCCGGCAACGAAATGACCGGCAACGAAAGTTCTCGCAACGAAATGACCAGAGGATGGCCGCAACGAAATGTCCGCAACGAAAAAAACCGCAACGAAGTGACCGCAACGAAAGTTCTCGCAACGAAGTGATCACCGCCGCAACGAAATGACCGCAACGAAGTGACCGGCTACCAAGTGACCGTATCCCTAGGGGGCTATGCATGGGACATTGTTTATATTTTTGAGAGGTGCGCAGAGGCATATTTTTTAGGTCAAAAGCACGTGTTTTAGGGCATAAATAAGGCCACAACAGGGTTATTCTAGTACAATAATGCACCCCCAAGCAGGCTTATAGGCATCTCAGCTTGGTGTGGAAGATGAGTGAAGCGTTTGTGCTCCGTCACTTCTCCTCCCCTATTGATATTTTCGTCTTTCTCAGTTGATGACCAACGTCTCTGCATACTGTACCATCATGTACGTGACGTACGTAGGTAGAGTAGAGTAGAGTAGAGTACGTGTGTACCTTCTTTTCCAGACTGATGACGCCAGTTTGTCTGAGCTGTGCGCGTGCGAACTCCAGTCGTCGCTTGTCCTCGTCCGGGTCCACAATCTCCGTCCCCAGCGGCACGTCGTCCTCTCGGATGTAGGCCGGACTGCGACGCTGCCGGTCGTACAGATAGGACATCTTCGCCATCCGCTCTTCCCCCGTCATCTTTCTAAACACAGGACAAGCTTATCCTCATATTCCTTCCTCACATGTAATCAGTAATAGGCACACCAAAAGTTAGGCTTCTTTCTACATTGGACGGTAGCCATGCCTATTCTACGCATATTCAGTAGTCATTGCACTACTTGTCCGCAGTCGCGTAGTATAGGCAGAGCCTCTTCCATCATCATACCGCGTTCATCATACGTCCGACGTATCTAGGAGTACATGGCACCGAAAACGACCATGTAATCTTATGGCGCGTTCACCAGACGTCCGTAAGTCCGTCGTCCGAACGGACGGACGGACGTCTGGTGAACGCCCCATTAGACCTACTGTGGATAGATATGTACTACGTCGTACGTACGGACGAATGGTGAAAGCGGCATAAACCGTCCACCGTTCCCGAGATGTCCCTCTTCTGTCTACACACACACCCTAGGGCTACTCTTGCTTACTCCCAGGCGACTTCTCCGTCGGTGAGTGCTTGCTTGGCTTCCTCGGCGGCTTCCTGTTCCTCGGCGGTGGGTCCTTTCCTCTCCTCCTCCTCCTCCTCCACTCCCTGCTCTCTCTTCAACTTCTTCAGTTTCCGACGCAGTCGTTCCTCGTGCCGATCTCGAAGACGAGCCCGAGCCATGTGAGCCTTTAGCTGGCCTGTAAGCATACCGTCACAGATAATGCACCTTCATGCTGTACTGTAAATATTGCGCCGATTTACATGGTAAACATATGTACGTACGTACGTAAATGGTATAAAAGAGCCAAGATCTCTAAGGTCGTGCTCAGATTAGCGATACGTTCGAAGTACGCCTGAAACGGTCCACGGATGTACATTCCTTTTGTGGTGTAGTGCTCGCTTTTCCGGTGTACGTAGTCGTGTGTACGTCGCTAATCTGAACGCGGCATTACCCTAAGTAGAACAAAAAGTGGCCATAGCGATCCAGAATGTTGGAACAAAAGGTAGTTTCCGCAAAGTAATGCTAAACCGACCACATAGACGGTCGCTTGTCCACTTTCAAATGGGCCACCACGTGTGCACCGTATGTACGTACATACGCATTGGCATTACCATGCCATACCGCATAAAAAGTGTACATACCTATAATACGGCAAGTACATCCATACAGTACGTACCTAGCAGCGACTCCCAATAGCCGACGTCCACTCCTTCCTGTTGTCCCTTGATTTTTCTCATAATTTCCGTTTCCAAGAGAGCCAGCTCTTGATGGTTCTTGCCTCTGAGTATGCCGGCCACGTCTCTGCGCACGCTGACGTGTATGCCTTCTCGTCTGTCCGCTTCCCTGGGGTCCGTCTGAAGCTTGCGCAGTTTGCTCAGCTCATCCTCTGCGATTATCGCCAGATCCTTCCAGTACTCCTCGTTCTCCCCCTTCTCCAACGCCCGATACACGTTGATGTCCACAAGCAGGTCCTCCAAATCACGAATGCCCAATCCGTTCAGATAGTGATAAGGCTCGTGCATCTCAATGTCCAGCTCGTCCTGTTCAGCGTCCTCTTCCGCTTCCTGTATGTACTTGGCCAACAGATCGATCGCCTTGGCCCGTCGCTCGCCAATGCGGATTTTGGAGCGGATTTTGGCCTGTTTCAGGTGGAAGGAGTCCTCCTGCTTCTCCCACTCCTTGAACTGATCAGCCTCCTTCTCTCGCCGCATCAATTCCATCTCTTCTCGCTGTTTCTCGCGTTCCTCTCGCCTTCGCTTCGCCTTCTCCAGCTCCTCCCTGTTCTGAAAGATCCGCTCCTTGTTCATGCGCTCGATATCCTCTCTGCTCGCCTTGTCCAAGCCTTCTTTCTTGATCTTCTTCGTCCACACAAAAGTCTCCGTGAGCTGAGCATCACCGAAAGGGTTATCCGTGTTCGTATAGTCCATATGCTTCACGTCCCAGCCAAGCTGCTCCTTTCTCTTGTTCTCCTTCGCCAACTTCTTGGCCAATCTTCGAGCTCGCTTCTCCTCAGGTGTTTCAGCAGCCTTCATAGCCGCTTTCTTCCGCCTTTTCTCCTCCTTTTGTCGCTGTCTATCTGCCTCCAATCTCTGGTGCAATTTCACATCCTCGTCAGAAGAGCTGGAGGAAGGAGAGGAGCTCCCTTTTCTCTGCTTTTTCTTCTTCTCCTTTTTCACCTTCTTCTGCTTAGGATCGTTGTCCCGAGAAGAGCGGATGGATTCTGGCTCTTCTTTCTTTATCCTTCTTGTCATGGACGGGGAATCCTTTCTGTGTTTGGAGTAGGAAAAGCGACGAGGCGGGGAAGGAGAAACGGAGTGTACTTCACGTTTGACCATCGGACTTCTTCGCCTGGAGAAGGAGGAGGATGAGGGGCCGGCGGCGGTACTATCCAAATGCTTCCATTTCCTCGGCCCTGGAGATTTTCTCCGACCTTCAGGAGAACGATCACGCCGCGAAGATCGAGGTGAACGCGCCATTTCGCTCGATATTTGGCTGGTTCCGCACTTTGGCCTTTCCTTTGACTTTTGTGTGCTCTTCAATTCTGTCTGTCTTCTGCTAATGCATAGCCATACGATACATAAGATGTGATGAGCGTGTACTGTACTGTACACACGAAAACCAACGCAGACTGCGGTCGTGTTGTCCTATAATTTTTACTACAGTAAAAGTTTAGGAGTTCATGCACAGTTTTTTATAGTTTGTGGCATTCCTTTATTACAAGTGCTATAAACAAATAATGCAATTAGCGCAGATGACAGTGGGACGTCCAAAAAATAAGAGTAAAATAGATGAACTTGACCTGAAGCAAGTCAAAATTTGAGTCAATATTATAATTTACCACAAAAACGGTTGAGCAAATAGATAATAGTACACCCTTGATAATATGACGAGCAAATTGATACAAAGCACTGCACACAGGTAGCGATCGATGATATGTATGTATGTAGATGTAGACCAATGTAGAAGGAAGATAATATAACCTACGTACCTACGTTACGTACTAATACGTTATATTACTCTTGGTAAAAGTACATACGTCAGGTCATGCATAGCATGACAAGTTGAGGATCCGACGATGAAAGAAGTTTCATTGAGCAACGGCAGTATTCTTGAGGCTGGACCCAGCAGAGGATATCTGTTCACCGGAGTTTTCTCGAATCGACGAATGAGGCCCATTGGATTGACCTTCGACTAAAAAACTCGTAGATTCACAAATCACTGCAACAACTTCTCTCATGGTTCGGCTGAGCGAATGAGCCTCATGCGGCACAGAGCAGTGTTTTAGCCCCTAGGCACGGCTAATCCGTGACTATTCTATGCTTGTGGTTACGTTGAACCTGTGCTTGTAGTATTTTTCGAGCCCGTCTTTGCTCCGACTTTCTGAAGTCGTCGCTGACGCTTCTGCTGCTCCATTAGCTTCTGTTTTCTTCGTAGCTTCATCTGTGCTGCGATGAACACCCGCCGACATCGGATGACGCGACACTAAACGAGAGACAAGACTAACCGTTACCCCAAATAAAAAAAACAAATCTGAAACAAGTAATCCATCATTGGATGGTGTGAATTATACCGTACCCTGCTACAGTCGCATCCTTTGAACGGGCACTGTTTCTTGTGACCGAGGGAGGCGGAGTCAATGCCATGGGCAGCACAGAGGGCGCAGTTGGGACGCTTCCTTCTGCTGATGCCAGGAGATAAGGCGCGATCATCCGGCGAACGGTCGACTTTAATTTTCTTTGGGGCGCCGCTATTTCGACCTCGGGCATCCGTTGCCATAGTGCCGTTTCCGTTTGGTTCAGTGGAAGGAAAGAGCAACGGGGAATTATTTCAGAATTGATATTTTTTATTGAATTGAGCAATTGACTACATAAGTAGGAACACTTTTTCGAAATTTTCAATTGACAAAGCGCGGCAGGCGACAGTGTGCGACATATTGCAACATCAAGAGACCGCCGCAGCCAGAGTATGTACTGGCACTGCAGGCATAGCCAGGGTCGTTCCGATTTCAACTTTGAACGATCGGGCAAAAACCAGTTGTTTTTTGGCATCTACAACGCCGCCAACCAACGGTTTGATACATGGTACGAGGCCTAAAAAACTCGCGAAAGACGGAGACCCTGTCTCGCGCGACGCCATTTGTCATGCGCCGTTTTTTTGCAGCCAGCCGTTTTTCTTCCGCAGTTTGGTGTCTGCTGTTGTTTCCAACTTTGGTTGGTCGATATCGCCAGGCAACGAAACAACTGTTCCTTCGAGCACCACTTACTCCGCTCCGCACTTGCAATAAACAGGGGCGGATGGAAACACGAAAGAGCAACACCTGCGCGTGCGGAAATAAATTGGGATCGTGTTGCGTTGTTCCTTGTCAATTAGTTTCAAAACGTCACCGCAATTTTTTGGGGATACTGTAGTTCTTACGTACTGGCCCCACTTTTAAAAAACGAACAAAATAGAGTCAAAGTGACACAATGTTTGACACCTTTTCCAAGGAGAGCATCCATCACCTTGTAGGATGTGTCACGCAGCATCAACTGAAATATCGCCCAACAAGACGACCATTTGACTTTGTCAGGTCAAGTGTCGCAATGTAACTGCACGAGGCAAGGAAAGGATTGACAACAATCTTTATCTTCAATTTCTCTTCATCACCATCACAATGAAGCAACAACAACAATCATAGCCAACCATCTCTGCACTTTTTCTCCAAAATTCTTCTGCAACTTCAAGCCTTTTCTTCTGCAAGCAGCTCCTTCTTGGTCTTGCCCTGAATAAAGCACCCTTGTATTTACAGCTCACATTTCAATACAAGCGCTGACTGTGTCATTCTTCATTCTCCAAACTACCAGACTCAGAAGGAAGGCAACATGAATACTTTCAACACTTGTTCATATTCAGTGCGCATGCTTCATCACTGTCAAATACCTGTTATTGGTTATGTGACCTCATGTACTGCTAATACAGATATGTACTGTATGAATGTACAGGGTGTCCCGGAATAAACTCCGGGGTTTCCGCGCTTATAACTCTCGAGTTAAAGCTGAGATTTCAATGCGGTTTTTTCTTTTATGTAGCCAAGGCTTCAACTTAGATACGTGCAAAATTTCATCTGCGTAGTTCCATTGGTTATGGCAAAAATATATAACACCTGTATTGGGAAGAATGGGCCACGTAGTGAAAAAGAAACGAGGAGGCATTGTTCCCTTTTTCGCCCCTTTATAATGGGTTGATCAAATCCCCTATTTTTATTTTCCCCCATATAATGGGTTTTACGAAACCTTTATAAAGGGTTTTACGCAACCTATAAATAGGGGAAAGTAAAAATAGGTTTCGTAAATCCCCTTTATAAAGGTTTCGTAAAACCCATTATATAGGGGAAAGTAAAAACAGGTTTCGTAAAACCCATTATATAGGGTAAAGTAAAAATAGGTTTCGTAAATCCCCATTATAAAGGTTTCGTAAAACCCATTATATAGGGGAAAGTAAAAATAGGTTTCGTAAATCCCCTTTATAAAGGTTTCGTAAAACCCATTATATAGGGGAAAATAAAAATAGGGGATTTGATCAACCCATTATAAAGGGGCGAAAAAGGGGACAATGCCTCCTCGTTTCTTTTCACTACGTGGCCCATTCTTCCCACAGGTGTTATATATTTTTGGTTATGGTTTTATTGGCCTTCAAAGTTTTGGTCCCGTTTTTGCAGTTTTTCCCTCAGTACTGAAGAATTGTGGTTTTAAGATAACTCAAATTTGTATTTACGCTTCCAGGCTTTGAACTGGCGTCCATACGTTGGGTTCTCTTGTCATTTGGATTGCTCTGAGCCACTTAGAACAGAATTATCAGATGTTGATAGAGAACTATGCCAGAAAATGTTCCGAATTTGTTTTATTCGGGGAAGAAGTCTATAGAAATTGGGGGCAAGAGAATGTTGCTGTTTTGGACCAGTTCTAGTTGAAGTAAAATCTTGAAATTTTGCCTGCATCTAAGTTGAAGCCTTGGCTACATAATGCAAAAAACCGCATTAAAATCTGAGCTTTAGCTCGAGAGTTATTACCGCGGAAAGCCCCGGAGTTTATTATGGGACACCCTGTACAATATGTACGTTGATGCATCGTACCATCAAAAATATATAACCCGTTTAGAGAAGAATGGCAAGCGTAGTGGAACGAAAGAAGCAATCACTAGTGGACTACACATGTGGTGAGTAAACTCACGGTGAATTCACCGGTGAGTTTAAACTTCGAGTTTATTTTTCGTGTAGAGCATTCTCACTTGCTCCCAAGCGCAAAATTTTTCTCATGTGTTCACACGACGGTGAGTTTCAAACTCACGGTGAATTCACCGGCCTCCCTATGCTTCATCGCATACTTATGGGGAATTCCCCGTGAGTTTACTCACCACGTGTGTAGCCCACTACTGACACACTGACAGGAAATCCCCAATTTATTTGTTCTTCGTAAAAAACCAATTTATTAGTTTCGTTTTTCGTAAAACCCAATAAATTGGATAGGATCGAAAAATTGGGGCGATGATGCCCTGCCAGTGATACTGCCTCTTTCGTTTACACTACGTCCGCCATTCTTCTTTATGCAGGGGTTATATATTTTTGGTACCATGAATGCTTTCTTCTCCGCGTGAGTCTGGAAACGGCCGTGTCCGAATTTGCTGGCGGTGTCAATCCACTTCAGGGTCACCTTCTCCAAGGCTGATCGCTTCGTGTGCACCAACAAGGACTGCAAATACACACACGCAGAATACAGTACACCGGTACCTAGCTACTCTATAGTACCACGAACTCTTGATTGATAGTACTCATATTATTCACAGAGGAAAAGCAGGAATCGAACGGAACCAGAACGCAAGACCAACATTCGTCAAAACCAAGAATCCGTAAAGGTCTTCTCAACCCCATATGGATTCTTGGCAAAAGTGTATGTTGTGTCTGTTCCTACCTTTCTCAGGGTGATGACGCGCTTCTTCGGTCCCATGCAGCATCCCTTGATCATGACGAAGTCCTGGTTGACGTTGCCGTAATGCGGGAAGCCGCCCTAGAGAGTAAGAGGTACCTTCCTTACCTTACCCCGCACAACAATCACAAGCCTCTCTCCTCTCTATCCTGCAGCTGCTGGTCACTCATAGTGCCCAGTGGCTCTGTCTACATACCGTACATCACGATATCAGTATGTATGTTGGCCAGTGATGGGCTACCATTGGAGTGATGGTCTTTTCGGTGGTGTCGTGCTCAGTGGCTCCGTTGTTCTTCTGCGCGCCCTTTCCGATGCGGTAGATCTTCTTGTTGATTTCGGTGCGATGATGGTACCCCTTTTGGCCGGCCCTGGCCACAGAGTACTGGACCCGCGACGGATGCCAGGCGCCGATACAGGCCACCTTGCGCAGACCCTTGTGCGTCTTGCGCGGGAGCTTCTTCGTGTGCCACCGACTCGTCACACCCTTGAACCCGTGACCTTTGGTCACACCGATCGTGTCAATCATCTCGTTCTCCTCGAACACGTTGTCAATCGGAATCTGCACAGCACACGCATTTCGCATCTACGTACACCTAGTAAGGAGTAAGCACGCGCCAACTGTATGTATGCACGCACGTACATGAACGTACATACTATACACATACAATATTGTAGAGAGCAGAAATGGCCTGCTACACCGACTCAGGCTGGAATCAAGAAAATGTTTCGAATTCATGATCTCGTTTCGTCAGTGCCCAGGAACAGAAGAGGCTGTTACTAGCGCGCTACACACGTGGTGAGTAAACTCACGGTGAATTCACCGGTGAGTTTGAACTTCGAATTTTATTTTTCGTGTAGCGCATTCTCACTTGCTCCCAAGCGCAAAATTTTTCTCATGTGTTCACACGTGGTGAGTTTCAAACTCACGGTGAATTCACCGGACTCCCTATGCTTCATCGCATACTTACGGGGAATTCCCCGTGAGTTTACTCACCACGTGTGTAGCCCACTACTGATCCAAAATCGAGTTCGTATCACAGACCATCTCTACTACCGCAAATACCGGTGCAAAAATTGAGAGGTCCTATATGGGGCTATGCATAGGGGGCGGGGCTATGCATTGGGCATTTTTTATGTTTTGCCAATTATGGGGCTATGTACCGGTAAATACGGTAACTGCATCCGGTTCTACACGTACGTACGTACACACTATGATGGAGAAACGTAACAGAGAGCTCAGCAGGTGAAATTTCAGCAGTTTTCGAATGGTTCTGCCACTCAGACCACTACTTTACCTAGCTCATCATCGCTCTCCTCTCACTACTATCGCAACAAAAGAAAGATTACAACAACAGCGCAAACAAAAAGCCGTGAAGTCTACCTGTTTCTCGAGCTGGTTGCGAGCCCAGTCCACTTTCTCTGGCACAGTTCCGCCGTTCACTTGAACCTCCATGATATGCGCCTTTTTCTGCCGATGACGCATCAGCGACATCTAAAAAATACATAACACAGGTTAGATTTTCAAAAGAAAGAGCGTGTACGACGAGCCCAGTGAGGAGGTTCAAGAGGGGAAGTTAGAAAAATTGAGCTGTGCGGTCAGATAGGGACGTGCGCTAATAAGGGGCGTAATCCCGTGCTGCGCTGCGTTTTCGACTCACGCACTGGCCGCCCAATTTTTCAAGCTACTTCTCTTGTCCTCACGGTTAGATTTCTGCCAGAGGGAAACGACAATCGTCACAGGCACACAAATCATCGGCCGGTTGTGTTTTACCTGAGTGTGAGCGATAACTCTGATGGCAGAGCAGTATTTCTTCATTTTGGCGAAATCCTTGTCTATCTCCTGCTTGCCCTCCTCCTCTTGCCACTTCTTCGCGTGACGAGTGAACGCCTTCTGCTTACTCTTGTACCTATAACAGTAAATACGATTTATTGCAGGCATGCATTCGACCATACGACGAACGAACAGGCACACTGGTGCGCTTCAGACGTGATGAACTCCGGAGCCCTGACTATGCTTCAACATGTAAAATCACCTAGTTCGCACCGAACTCGCTCCGTTTTTCCAAACGTACGGGCGAATAGGACAGTTTTAACTCGGAGACGTGTGAACAACCGAATTACACTCCGAATTCGGAGGTTCCTCGGAGCGAACTCGCTCGGAGCACACTCGGAGAACGTCTGAAGCGCACCACTGGTGCGTGCGTACACATTACATAAGTGCAGGATTCACATGTGAGAAACCTCCCCTACGTGCCGCGGCACACCTAGTGCGTACTGTACAGTATTGCATACCAGTTCTTGTAGAAGCGGCGTTTGCAGTCCACGCTCAGATGTTCAGCCCAGATGGTCTTGAAGGGACGAGGACCGCGCGGAGTGTCGATGTAGCCCACCACACCTGCAAGCCCAAACAAGCACAGTACTAGTAGTACATTTACCCAACAAAAAGCGTTCGACTCCTCTTCCTATCCATGAATCTCTACTCCGCAGATGTGGGTAGAGGTAGATCTTTTCTGAGCCTGATCGGAGGATCAGACAGAATGAATCAACATGGGTAAACAAAACTCTTTTAGGACATAGTTCAGCCGGGGACATTCATGTCATCACTTCCTCACGTCACATTCACCCAGATTTAAGCGCTCGGCGTGTCCAGCGTACGCCGGGCACCTGCCCACACACCTCACCGCATAAATAGGCCAGGCGTACGCCGCTTATCTGAACGCGACCTAATACAACGTAAGCTGAACTCAAACTTTTACAGCCACATTGCGGGTTAAAATCCAAAACTAACTAGCCACTAAAAGATTCACTATGGATTTTTCGTCCGAGTTTTGAGCAACTGCTGCGCAACTGTGGTCAAACGTTGTATGGGAGCTGCACAACAGTGGTCAACCGTTTTGACCAGTGTGCACAACTTCATGCCGGCTGGGCTGACCATTCGCCATCATTGAGAATTTCCGTTTGGTTTGCCTTTGCCCACTTCATCATACCGACCGCATACAATATGTAGGGTACTGTGGGGTAAACCCGGACACCTAAGCTTTTCTGAACTTGCCGCTTCAACAAATGACGAACATGGTAGCTCATATACATAGGAGAGTACAAGGGCTCGATTGGTAAAATACTTGTCTCAATCGGTCGTATGGCTGCTGAGATATACTAGGTATCCGGGTTTACCCCACAGTACCCTACTTACCGACGACGACCATTGGTGGTGTTTCGATGATGGTCACGGGTTCCACCACCTCCTTCTTGTTGACTTTTGAGCCGGGTTTGTCCACTTCCCTCACGATGTGCGACATGCCTGCCTTGTAGCCCATGAAGGCAGTGAGATGAATGGGCTTGCTCGGGTCGTCCTTAGGAAATGCCTTGACTTTGCCGCGATGCCGTTTGCAGCGTTTGCGCGGCAGGAAGCCCAAGGAACCGTGGCGAGGAGCCTCGAACTTGCGGTGAGACTGCAGAAAAGAGGATCAGAAAACTTTCAGGTAGCACAAAGAGCGAACAGGCAAGTCTTCTGCAACTTTGAACTCCATGAAATTCTCACAGAAGAGGCGTCCACCCCGAGTCGGTGTGGACAGCTTGATAAAAAACCAACGGATGTATATGTGCCGCGTACAAAGTAAGGCGCGCGCGCGTAGAGTTGCGAAAGGAGAGGAGACTTGGTCGCACGCATCCAACTGTTGAAAGGGGATTCTTTCGCAACTGTCTACGCGAGTGCGCGACGTACTTTGTACTCGGCGCAGAGACACCCATTGGTTTTTCTCAAGCTGTCCACACCGACTCGGAGTGTACGACTTCTGTGACAGCTTGCGGGATCTCCGCATTCCCTCAGTGATCAGTGGACTTACTGGCTACTGCAGTACACGTGTGTATGTGCAGGACGCGTGTGCCGTCGGTATACGCACACAAGGAGACAGTCGCTATTTAGCCACTAAATAGAGTTCGCTACGGAATAAGGTCGTACGTCGTACTGTGTAGTTTGCATGTATACTCCTGCAGAATAGAAGTACGCCAAAGCATGGTCAAAATCCTCATTTATCTTACTAATTTTCCGCAACACGACTTGAGTTCTATTTTGAACTGTCATGCCGTGTTCACCATATATCCGCCAAGACCGTAACGTCCTATATGTATCTAGGAGTACATTGTCGTTTGCGGTGCCATGTAGCCTACTCCTTAGATACGTCGGACGTAAGGATCCACAAATTTACGGACGTATGGTGAACGCGGCATTAGTGGCCGGACTATAGCGTGTACGTACCGTATAACGGGTTCACTTCATGCTTATTTGATAATCTCGTACGTAAAATAGATCCGCGTCGACGGACAAGCTTGGCTTTTGCTGTTATAGCTACTCATATTTGTTAGTAGAATTCATGTGATTTTGCTTACCATGCTGTTTGCGGTTGTTTGTGGTCTCCCGTTCAACAATCTGATCACTAATTTCGGATCTTCCTATGCGACCTGAAAATAAAAAATTACGTCAACAATCATCAATCAACAGTAGAGAGAACAAATAAAGACAAAAATATCAATATCGTCAACAAATAGATCGCGTATATAAATAGATCGCGGGGTCACGGGGGATATCGATAATCGATAAAGATAAAATAGTAGGCCTATATACCACACGAACACGAACACGACACGATGACGTGACGTCACAAACCATTTCAAGCGTGTTGGTATATTTTACCACATAACTTAGTTGACGGAAATAAATACAGCTCTGCACGTACTCCTATAACGTATCACTTTAAATAATGTTTTAGGAGTACATGGATGAGTGCCGTTGCCGTTCGTTCGTTACTTTTTACGGTAATAACTAATACGCAACCAAAACAACCAACAACCAAAACACCCAAATCGCAGGTAATTAATATTTAACGCCCCGACGCCCCAGTACAAATTTAACGCCCCCACGCCCCAGTACAAATCTTTGTCCATGGCCTAATTCTAAACCACACAGGGTCACCACAACGCAAGAAGTATAGAGGCTTCAACTAGAGGAAACCCAGCACTGCATATGGAAAATACGAAAGTGGGCTAAATTTTCACAATATGCTTCTCAGAATTATTTCAGTTGTTTTTGACTTCTTGATTTTCAGATGTACAAATCCAGTGCGTGATTATTCAGTGCGCGATTAGTGCGTGATTATTTCAGTGCGTGATTATTAAGGTCTCACACTATAGTTTCGGAGCCAACTTTGAGGCTTCGTCTTAGCCGTTGTACGCAAGATAAAAGTGATCCGTCATAATCTGAATAAAGTATCATTCTTCCTCTACATGTACACCAAACTGCAGCGCCAAAGCTCCTGTATTCAGCGCAGTACGACACGCCAAAGAACACCATAAAAACCATGCGATTTGGGTGTTCCGAAGGAACCGCTGGGTATTATTCAACACCAGGCATACCGTTGAACGCGTCTTTACGAGAGGAATCGATCGGTACCTGCGGCGCCTCTCTACATTGCTTCTACGCAAAGTTATCCATAAAAAACGTGTTTGAAAAAGTTAGCGTTTCAATCAGGAATAGCGCTTCAGATAGACCATTTCAAGAGGCGCTATATGGCGCGTCAAAGAGATCGTGTAACAAGCTATCCATCGGTGTCTTGATCTCCTCTCAACTCGCTTTCGTTGGCTCAGGAGAGAGCTGGACCGCATTTATATAGTTGTCCATGCATATGAACGTAGATGACCACAAACGAGCGACCAGAGCGCAGCGCGCGGGCTGGAGCGGAAACAGCGAACTGAAACGAAGAAGACGGATGAAAACAACTGTAATTTGGATTGTACAAGTACGAGTTGTACGACTACACGCAGTGGTCTATATGTGCTGGTGGTCTAGGAGACCACGGCTCAGAGAACTATAGTGTGAGACCTTAACGTTCGACCCATCAGTGAATTATATCAGTTGCAGCTGCATGTCGCTGCAAGAGTTGGACAAGAGTGGATTTTTATTTGCACATTTTAATCAAAAAAATGCAAACAGGGTTTTTCATGCAATTGGTTATTGTGTTCATTCCTAGGCTAGGCTTAGGCTTAGGTTTAGGCTTATGCTTAGGCAAGCCTAAGCCTAGGCTATGTGTACAGCGCCTAGCCTAAACCTAAGCCCTAGCCTAAACCTAAGCCTAGCCTAGCAGTGAACACAATACTCAATCTCATGCAAAAAATACATTGTTTGTATTTTTTGGTTAAAATGTATAATGTAAAATACCACTTGTCCAACTCTCACAGCAAAAATGCAGCTGCAACCGATCTAATTCATGGAGAGATAGACACAAACAGCTGGTGAATATATTATGAAACACCCTGCAGGATTGACTCACCTTTGATAAAAAAAAATCAGCCCACATATGTAATTGTATTCTGAGAGATGGTTGTCCTGCCGATATACAGTGGTTTATGGCATTGCGAAGAATAGAAATAATGGTGCTTTGGCTGTCCATGGGGGCGTCAGGTATGGGTTTAGTACTGGGGCGTCGGGGCGGGGGCGTCGGGGCGTAAAATATTAATTACCAAATCGCACCCAACGTGGACTTCTTGAAAATAGGATCTGCCTAAATGGCGCATACAAACAAAGTGGCGCAACAGACATTGTCAAAGCAACAAATGGGCTGGGTAGCATGATAATATTTGAGCCAGCGTTTGCAATAGGGTAGTGCGGGGTAATTTGGGGGTGCAGGGGGTGCATGGTGGATGCGGGGTGCATGGTAATATCTACTTTGCACAGGCACATGGACAGACAGGCTAAGGCTGAGGCTGAGGTCTACTCCTCTGAATCCAATACCTAAGCCCTAAGCCTAAGCCTCAGCCTGAGCTGAAGTCTGCCCAAGCGCCTGCGCAAGACATATTTCCATTCACCACCCAGCACTCAGTGCCCAGTAACTTCAACACCTAGAATTGCAATCCATATTTTCCATGCGAATTCATGCAATTTTGTTGGAACGCCTATGACATTGGAAGTTTTCCATTTTTTCGGTCACTCTATACTTTTGTTGGATGCAAACATTACTGCATGTGTTTGGACCAACTGTCCCCACGCTATCCCACAATTTCGATAAGGGTATATTGATTAATTGATCATGGTTCTTCACACGCGCAACAAGTGTGTTATTTAGGCGGAGCTATTTTTTAGGAAGTCCACGTTGGTTGTTTTGGTTGTTGGTTGTTTTGGTTGCGTATTAGTTAATACCCTTTTTACATAACATAACATATGGAGATGTGCATACCTTCTGGCCGCACGGCACAGCCGGATTTGCTGCTCGGTGAAGACTGAAGAAAACCTCGTTGGAAATTGCCTTTTCACCTTCTTTCTTTTCGATTTGAAGAAGCTGCTTTGCCGTTTTCTTTTACACACGCTTGGTTTTTTCACTTTTTATCCGAACTCCCACGGTTTTTTGTCAGTAGTGTAGGGTACTGTAGTGTAGTCTACGTACGTAACGTTATATATACGTGCTTCCAGTTCGTATTAGCGTTTGCTAGCTTTGACGTGACGGCATGCCGGATTTTGTGGCTGCGCTCGCTGACAACCAAATCTTTGGCGCGGGCGCAGGACTGGTGGGAATCGGCGCTGCATTGGCAGCGGCCAGAAAGGGCGTGCAGTTGGGCGCCGTGCTGTTTCGCCGTCGCTGCATGATCTCTTTGGAAGTGAACAGCAGAGACACGGCCTACGATTGGCTGTTGAAATGGATCAATGCTCACGCCAGTCGCTCCACTCAGCATCTGAGTGTGCAGACGAGTTTCGCGCAAAGCGAAAGCGGACATGTTCGAACCCAGTTTCATCTGGTGCCTGGGCCGGGCGATCATTACATTTTCTATCGAGGTATGCCATACATCCGTAACGTACCCGACTTATTTAGGAGTACATGGGAGTTGCGTGCTATGTACGTATTCCTAGATACGTCGGTGTCGGACGTTACGGATTTACGGACGTATGGTGAAAGCAGCAGTAATCAGAAAGGGAACCGTTGCATTTTACCATATTGTGTGATACGTAGTGCATTGCGGGAACAGTTCGGACCATCCTTACATACGTTGAAGCTACATTCGTACATATAGTACGTCTGCATATTCTATGCAACCTTCTGATAGAAAAAAGGGTTATTCTTTTATGATATCCTAAGAATTATCTGCATGTCGACCTATTTTATCTATGCTTAGCCTACGTCTACCCATCCATATAGGTTAGGGTGGTCCGAATTGTACCCCAACTTATCGTTACTGGTAAAGTACTACTAGTATCTAGATTTTGACAGCGTTATTTTCGCGTGCAGCTTGCACTTTATCGGCTTTCCCTTTCCAGGGCGTCTGATCAAGATCGAGCGTCAACGCGAGAAGCAGATGCAATTGATGGAGCGCGCTCAACCCTTCGAAACTGTCACTTTCACATGCCTGGGCACTGATCCCGCCTTCTATACGCGCACCATCTTAGCAGAAGCGAAACAGTTGGCCATGGACCAGTTGCAATTCGGCACTATAGTCTATCACAGTGTGGGACCTGAGTGGCGTCCCTTCGGGCATCCCCGCCGAAAGAGACCGCTCAGCTCTGTGGTATTGGCGGAAGGGCTAGCGGAGAAAATATACGCGGACGTGCAGGAGTTCATATCGAACGCTAATTGGTACGCGCAGAGGGGCGTGCCCTATCGCAGAGGCTATCTGCTCTATGGACCTCCCGGCTGTGGAAAAAGCAGCTTCGTTAGCGCATTGGCTAGTGAACTGGGTAAGCAATGCAAGTTCGCTGTTTTAGGCCACTGGTAGCTGAGGGGGAGGGGGGGGGGGGGGGGGTGATATAGTCTTGCCAACACTCGGACTCAAGGCGCGTTGCGTAAAATAGATTCACAAATGCGGATTTCTGTCCACGCTTCGTGTACTCCTGTTTAGCAGAAGTACATGCAAACTACGCAGGACGACTTGAGTCCATGTGCCAACTCCTACTGGCCAGACTATAGTGGCCGCTTAGAATTTTAGCAGCGTATGTTGGTGGTAGTTTTCTACCAGAGGTATTTATTTAGCATCACCTGAATCTACCAGATTGTTTGCAGGCTACAGTATCTGTATGCTGAGCCTGAGCGAGCGAACGCTGACGGACGATCGATTGCAGCATTTGCTGAATGTGGCGCCGATTCAGAGCATCGTTCTGCTGGAAGATATCGACGCTGCCCTGCCCCAATCACGCGAGTCTCTGTCTGAGCAAGGAGAGGTGGAGCGGAAAGCCTACGAAGGCTTGACTCGAGTCACGTTCAGTGGATTGCTCAATGCTTTAGGTAAGGCTCCTTCTCTTAGTTGTTTAGCCACTTAACGAGATGAACAATAGGTAGCCAGCACCGTTGTACTCTACGTGCACATTACGTACAGCATGTCTGCGTGTTGGTTGTCTGGACGGTGTCACCTAATTCAGTGTGAAATAATCTTTCTGAATGTATGTGAATGCGCTATGGACTAGTTGCGTTGTCGCGATGGGGTTGGTCGATAGCGACCCCGCGGTTATAGTGAAAGTTTGGCTCGGTGCCTGCGGGCGCGGGGTCGTCGACGTCATTTGTTGTCAATTCTTTTTTTTCACTCGCTCCTTTTCCGCTGCTAGATGACTGAACAACGTTGACATCCCCATCGGCACCTATCTAAACTACACAAATACCGTGGCGTCGTTATCGACCAACTCCATCGCAACAACGCAACTGGTCCATATCTGTGAGTATATCTGTCTGTTCTGGTATAGATGGCGTGGCCAGTTCGGAAGGTCGCCTGTTATTCATGACGACCAACTTCGCAGCTCGTCTCGACACTGCACTGATTCGTCCTGGGCGCGTGGACGTCAAGGAATACGTGGGCCACTGCTCCGACTATCAACTGCTGCAACTGTTCACCAAATTCTACCCCGACAGCCAGGATGCAACGTTGCCGCAGCTCTTCCTCCGTCGCCTGCGTGAAAGCGACGTGAAAAAGCGCGGCGTAAGCGCCGCGGAAGTCCAGGGACACTTCTTGCGCTACAAACTGCATCCGAGCCACGCTGCGGAATGTGCTGGTGACATATTGGAAGTGGCTGCTTTGACAAGGAGTGGTTCCGCTTTTGCAGAAGATGTCGTCTTGCAATAGCACAGTACTTGTGGTTCTTTCATGCTCCGTTCAGATAAGCGACGTGGCTCGACGTACGTACGCTCAGCGCACCTGTGAAAGTCTTTTCGGCTAGGCTCTAAACACGCTGGACTTCCGGGCTTGGGCTCAGCGTACTCGGACGTACTGCCACTTATATGAACAACGTGCCATCAAGTTTGTAGACTGGAAGGCCACTGAGCAGATGTCGGATGTTTTCCGAGAGTGACAACTTGGTGACCTTTCAGCTTTCGAACAATAGAGAAGTTGTTGAGCTAGTAAACGTTATTGAGAACTACGAAACTGCATTTGCTTTGCGCGCGTTGAGGATACTGAAAGCCTCTGTGATCCGTGACTTGGATCGCTTCCTATTTCTCTTTGTCATGTGCTTTTGTTCCAAGTGGGGGATAATTACCGGAAGCTTTTGATCTGATATGTTTCTCTCTGTCTCTGTTTTCCACCTACCTCATTGTTACGCGTACGTGCGTCGTACTGCGTTTGTTTTGTACCTAGCGCACTCACATGCGATAGTTATGGGCTTTTTATTTCTTGAACAAAATTTCTTACAGTACTTTTGCCACCTTTGCGTTGCCTCCCTACTGTTCCAGAGCTTTTGGATATTTTCGTCTCTCAGCCTCGATTATTGACTATTGAGTAGTAATGTCAAGCTGCGCATT
The DNA here is from genome assembly GCA_030247985.1 of Epsilonema sp. ZAB3_2. Classification (NCBI taxonomy): domain Eukaryota; kingdom Metazoa; phylum Nematoda; class Chromadorea; order Desmodorida; family Epsilonematidae; genus Epsilonema; species Epsilonema sp. ZAB3_2. The sequence continues at coordinate 20,084 of JASAMW010003748.1, forward strand.
GATTGAGCCGCAGTGATGTATGTACACAATTACAGCCATTGTTAGACAGCTCTGGCTTTATCGATCTCGCCTCGTCATGTACGTACGTATGTATCGATGCTGTTTTCCTTGCGTTGCTATGAAAGCGGCTGCTGCTGCTTGTGCCTGGCTGAGCTTGTATGCTTTTATCTGCCACGCCGCTTTGCCATTTACGGACAGTTCTGTGTACAAGCGCGTTCGTTCACTCTGTGTGCAAGCTGACTGGCAGCTGTGAGCCATAAGCTGGCATCACGCGCTATCGTATCAGTACGTAATACGTGGCACGATTTGGGCGTACCATTTGCATTTGATTTGGCTGAGATTGATTCACTCTTGAATATTGTATGGAGTCTGCAGGCGTATGTCTCGTTTACGGGCGCGTTTTAATACTGCTTTGATGCCCAAAGTCGGTCCACCGAGTGAGTGCGGAAACAATTTTCGCGAAAACTAGCACAAAATTCCAAGGGTATGTCCATGCATCCCGCGCGATGAAGTCTTCCGCGACTTCTGAAATTTCCGCATCCTCTCAGTGGCGGACTGACTTTAGCGCAATGCATAGTTCCACAAGTGGCGTGTGGTTGTTGCAGAGATATTACGACTGACTGACCAACAACAGGGCGAAGAATCCCACCTAGCTCTTTCTCATATATGAAGCGGCCTTTGGGCGTGGCGTGGTTGTGGTTGGGCGCCTGTTGCGCCTTGTTGGCGGCGGGCGCCCAAGGTCTGAAGGAGTCGACCCTGAGTGGCACTAGAAAACCCGGCAAGAACGACAAATGCGCCGCCTATTGCTTGGCCACCTACAGCCCTCACACCTCCGAACAGGTATTCTAATATAAGACATACGGGTGGACTTGTTTTCTAATTGCCTCAGTTGGCATGTGTAGTGTTTCACTGTGGGGTAGAACCACCGGATGGGGTAAGACCGGACATCAGCTGTTTGGTCATAAGCTAGTCTCGCCAGAAGAGCTGATGGGACAAGCCGTCCGGGATTTTTCATCTACTTTCGCCAACGAGGACACACGAGCAACAAACACGCAACCCCAAGCTGTTTTGTTATAAGTTAGGCAGCAGAAAAGTTAAGGTTTGCCCATTTTCCACGGTCCGTTTCGATCCCACGGTATCCTCGCGTTGTAGAGAATAAACAGAGGCGTACCTGAACTTCAAAAACTACACAATTACTCACGTAGCGTACTGTAGGTTCTCGTGTGTGTACTGTACTGTGTTGTAGCCTCACGGTGTGAAGCCGTGTCAGCAGGGCTGCCGTCTCTTCTCCATGCTGGAGTTCGACAAGGAGAAGAATGTGGACGGAGTGCGAGCAGCATGCAATGCCGCCTGCGATGAGGCGTATAATGTGGCCAACACCATCTTCAAAGACGGCAGCAGTGGCCAGGAGCGGAAGAAAGCCTGCGAAGCCGGCTGCAATCATCAGACACCTTTCACCACTGGACGGGTACGTACTGTACAGCATGTACAGTGCACGTTGTATTCATTCAGTACGTACGCAGGTACTGTAGTAAAGATACATTGATATAGTGTACGGGCACTGGTATATGCGGACCGAAGGAAGAGTGAGTGTTTTGCTGTTGTAGATGGAGATCAAGATCGACGATAGCACAGGTCCGGTGGCAAACGCTGCTCATTCCATGTTCGACCGAGTGTTCAAGCATATGGACGATATGCAAAAGAGTATACTCACCGGGTTCAGGTGAGAAAACACCTTCCAAACCTTCTTCCTCTATTATAGTCTGGACACTAAGAGTTCGCCATGGAACTCAAGTCGTGTTGTGTAAAATAGAAAGACAAATGGGGACTTCTGTCCATGCTTCACGTGTACACATATTCTGCACGAGTGCATGCAAATTGCAATCTACGCAATACGTAGAATTCCATAGCAAACTCTTAGCGGCCAAATTGTTTTAGCTGTATATACTCACTGTCCATAGGCTACGCACACGTTTTGATTCATTGATTGCAGTTCTTTTTTTGACGATCACGGGCAGAGTAACCGTAGAGATCCGTTCGATTCCATGCGAGAAGAGATGGCGCAGATGCGTGGACGCATGCAACACATGATGGACAAATTGCTGGGCGTAGGAAGGGCGCAGGAAAATCACCAGCAGCACACATCTCCCTTGTCAGAGCAACGTCATCATAGCGTCGGAGACGAAAGTCCTCTCTTCTCATATGCTCGCTCTCTACAGGTAGCCGATATATTCGTCTTTCTGCACATATGCCTCCATTCCTTGTGTGCATAATATGTCCTTGGTACTGACTGTTGGACATCGGACATCTGCTTTCTGCATTATCTTTTTCCTGCTATCTGTTATAGCTAATAACTCGGAAAATAAAGAACAACGCACGCAAAAAACAAAAAAAACCACAACACGAAAACCCAAAGTGCCACCTGCTATTGGCCAGACTATAACACATTCTCTCCTCGTGTGCATAATAGCCACCCCATGCCCACAGCCCAATCCAGAGCTACGTATGACCGGCCTAGTAGATGGCATCCCCAAAGTATCCGTGTACTATTTCTTTTAGAATCCGCGCATTCATCTGCCAGAGGGATCAGAGTACGAAGGAAAGGGTGTGGGCAATGAGAACGACGATGGACGACAGATTCTCCACGTGCGCATGTATCCGATGAAGATCAGACTTTCTCTCGGAGGTATGTATAGTACAGTGCGTAACTTATACATCCCTGTGTATATGTGTGTGGCAGATGAGGTGGTCTGTATGTACGTACTTCCACATACTAGTGGGCTACACACGTGGTGAGTAAACTCACGGTGAATTCACCGGTGAGTTTGAACTTCGAGTTTTATTTTTCGTGTAGAGCATTCTCACTTGCTCCCAAGCGCAAAATTTTCTCACGTGTTCACACGACGGTGAGTTTCAAACTCACGGTGAATTCACCGGCCTCCCTATGCTTCATCGCATACTTATGGGGAATTCCCCGTGAGTTGACTCACCACATGTGTAGCCCACTACTATATGCTGTTGTTGTAGAGCCGGGTACGAATACTCTGGAGAGTGTGCACGCGCACGAGCCTTCTCCTCCGGTGAACAGAGAGGATGTGGCGTATGATCCAGGTACGTTTATAATATGTAATGTAGGTGCATGCGTGCATAACATACACGTGCGGTTCACAAAGAGAACTGCATGAGCTGCGGTGACCGTGTGCGTGTTATGAGGGCGTGCTGTGCAGATGCGAACTGGTTGGCGTGTTTGGCGCGTCGGGCGCGGCGTCTGTCGCGGGTGACGCGCTGGCTGGTGTGCACGGCGCTGCTGCTCTGCATCTTCTGCATGCTCTGGATCTGTCTCAGTATCATGAAGACGGCGCCCAGGCGACGCTTGCGTGCCGCTGGACAGGTATGCTACATTATTAACTCCTCCCGAAGTTGATAGTCTTCGTTGACAACTGGTTGTGCAACCGTTGACAACGGTTGCGGAACTGATTATAAGTTGGTTGTCAACGGTTGCGGAACTGATATAAGTTGGTTGTCAACGGTTGCGGAACTGATATAAGTTGGTTGTCAACGGTTGCGGAACTGCTATAAGTTGGTTGTCAACGGTTGCACAACAACTCCTCCATATGTCGGTTGTCAATGGTTGCACAAGCAGTTGTCAACGGAGATTTTGAAGATCGGGAGGAGTTAAGTTCCCTACCATATTACTATACTTTGGCTCGAGCAGCATACCGTGCCGGACCGATTGGATTATATGTACGTGCCTACATTGGAATGGCCCGAGTTACGCTGACCACATACTGTACGTGTGAATGCATGCGTACGTACTGTGTGTATACGCATAAGTATTCAGGACATGCGCCCGTTGCAGGTATATAAGATCCCGATGACGAAGTCGGAGAAGAAGACGTTATTGGTGGACAGCGTAAATCCCTACATCCCTCATCCCATGGTTCACAACAGCAGTCCTCCACCCCCGTACACTCCTGAGGAAGCAGAAGCTCTGCCGGCCAAGGAACCTCTGCCCTCCTCTGAGGACAAAACACAGAGCACATGAAGTACAAACGAATAGAAGAAGGCCGGAAGCAAAGCTTACATTCTCAATTACTCAATTTGCAGAAGATTGGAACCGTATTTGCTCTGTCTGTATGGATGGATAAGCGACTGAGGGTGTCAAACAAAGCGAACTGTGACCGTATCTTATTTCATACGTACGTACCTACATACAGCCAGACCCAACAGCAAAATACCGATATTTGACTTTGCTTTTCAAGTAGCCTTTTTGAAAAGCAAGCTAAAGCAAAGTCAAGCAGACGAAAACGGTCTGCTTCTTCAAAAGCAGGTCAAAAGCAGAGAAAAGCAGCCACCCAAAAAAATCTGCTCCTTGATTGACAGGTTGCATAATTGCCCTAGTTTCTCGCTTCCTCTCTCCCCTCCCAAAAGCACAGGGAAGTGAGGTGTGGCGCATCTTTGTTTGCTCTTGGCCCTCCCTCTGGCTAGCCACACGCCCTGTAGTAGCAACACTGTGTGCTGTACATAAGGCTGCTCGTCTGAACAGGTGTGTGTATGCGTCTCCTGTTCCTCTGAGGAGGTACTACTACATTACATACCTCCTGTATGTACACATTCGTGAAGTAATAGCCTACCACTACAAACTACACTTTTACGTACATACATAGTAGGTACAGTACGTGTAGGTAGGTAAAATAGGTACATAAGGTACACCAACCTTTATGCAGAAAGTGTGGACAAGCAAGGACACAGCTTGGGAATGAACACAGATATTAACGGAAGAACTCGTGTTGTACGTATGCGACAGGAAAGGGAGGGGAGGGGGGGGAGGGAAGAAACAGGAAAGGAGGGAGGGGGGAGCTTCACCCCGCCAGATGGGTCTCTGCTCAGGTTTCAGTGCCCTGGGCGAAAAATGAATAAAAGCAGAGAAAAGCAAACCTTGAAAAGCAGATTAAAGCAGACAAAAATAGCTGTCAAGCAGACAAAAATGAGATGCAACTTGGCAGCAAAAGTCTAAAATAGAGAAAAATGGCCCTATCCTACAACATAGAGCGATTTTGGCTTCTTCAAAAGCAAAGTAAAGCAAAGTCAAATATCGGTATTCATGTTGTAGGTTGTACTGTACATGCCGTATTTTATTTATCGTGTCTATGTAGCTAAGTACTTTTTTACACAGGGAATGTTGTTTCCTAAGCGTTAGTTTATCAGTTCTCGGCCCTCGTTTTTGAGCATTTTTTGTACATTCTGTACACATGCCAGATTTTCCACACTTTCCGTTACTACGGCTCACTGTAGTACTGTCAAGATGTGATGTGATGTCGCGCAACAGTTAGCTTGTACTGATAAGCAAAGATAGTAGTGGAATCAACTAAATTTACATTACTTCTGCAGGCTACAGTTACCCATCTTAACCCTGATCCCTGTGTCGTATTCGAGTAAACGTTTTTTTTCTTGACAGCCTAACATATGTGTACATGAACACACCCTTTGTCATTGGAGATGGGACGCCATCATATTTCATCGACTGCAGCCTATCTAATCCATCGTGAACGTTATCTAGGTGGTCGTGTTTGTTTCCCGTGCAAGATGTGCCATGCATGATGCTGGTCGGTCGTGCTATTACGCAGCTTCAGCGCTCACTGCTGGCTTTGGAGCAGCGGTGCTATTCAGAGCTGACCTCTGTTCGCTATCCGGGTCTGAAACGGGAAGCTTTTGCGCAGCTTGAGGATAGGGACGTGGCCCATTTCGAGAGACTTTTGGGAAAGCGGGGAGTTGTGACAGATGTAGCTGATCTGGATGAGCCAAATCGCGATTGGTTGGGCATTTATAGAGGTACGATACGTACGGTGAATACTGTGAAGTAAAGTCGGATGTGGTGTGCTTTATGGACGAGTTGCGGTAACGCGATTGGGTTGGTCGATAGCGACCCCGCGCGGTATTTAGTGAAAGTTGTGGATCGGTGCCTGCGGGGTCGTCGACCTTGTTCAACAATCTGGGAGCGGAAAAGGAGCGAGTGAAAAGAAGGAAAAACAACGTCGACGACCCAGCAGACACCGATCCAAACTTGTACTAAGTACCGCGGGGTCGCTATCGGCCAATCCAATCGCGTTACCGCAATTCGTAAATTACCAAAACAGCAGAGTACGGTTTCACACGGTAATCTTTGCATTTCTTTCTAAAGGCGCATCTTGCTGCCTTCTCTCGCCACGATCAACTCAAGAAGTTTCCGAGGTGCTCAGCTATTGCGTTCAGCGTCGTTTGGCAGTATGCACTCAGGGCGGAAATACTGGACTGGTGGGTGGCAGTACGCCAGTGTTCGATGAGATCATACTGAGCACTCGAGCGATGAACAAAGTCATACATTTTGACCCTGTTACAGGTATGTCTTGTTTTCTACATACCGTATGCAATGCAAATTTGTGCGGCACGCTATTCACCGCAAATACGCAAATTCACCCGGCCGTTATTCAAGCGTATCGCAAATAGAGAAACATTGATTTTGAAGGAATTTTGTCGTGTGAAGCGGGCTGTATTCTGCAGTCATTGGACGATGAAGTGGGAGCACACGGCTACATGATGCCATTGGATTTGGGTGCCAAGGGCTCCTGTTGTATTGGAGGCAATGTGGCCACAGCAGCTGGAGGTGTTCGCTTCCTCAGATATGGATCACTGCACGCCCATGTTTTAGGATTGGAAGCGGTATGATGTAGAGTACATATGTGTGATCGATGGAGTCTTTATAGGTTCTTGGTACTGTCAAGATGTACTGTACTTGTATAGAAGTATAAATATAAATGCATTCGTTTCGTTCTTATTTATTAGGTTTTGGCGGATGACAAAGGCACCGTTGTGGACAGTATGAAGGGGATGAGAAAGGACAACACCGGCTTTCACCTTCCCCACTTGTTCATTGGATCAGAAGGCCAGCTGGGCATCATCACAAAAGTTATCATGACCTGTGTGCCCAGACCGACGAGCGTCAACGTCTGCTTCTTGGGTAAACTGTATTACCATCTTTACTGGACCCATTTTAGTATTATACGGTACCAGTCAATGAGTTGCAGGCTGTGACAGCTTTGAAGCTTGCACTTCTCTACTGATGAAAGCCAAAGCTGAGCTGGCAGAAATTCTCTCCAGTTTCGAATTTATGGATGCCGGCAGTATGCAGTGCGTAGTGGAGAATTTACAGCTGAAGAACCCGCTTCAAACCCCGTCCAACTTCTACATCTTGATCGAAACTGCCGGATCAAATTCTGACCACGACACTGAGAAACTATCGGATTTTCTTGATTCTTGCCTCCAAGTTGATCGCGATGGCAATCAGCTGGTAACTGATGGCACTTTGGCGGCAGATATGCAGCAGGCTGCCTATTTTTGGTCACTGCGCGAAAGGTGTGCCGAAGCGTTGGTGCGAGATGGACACACGTACAAGCAGGACTTCTCTCTGGCACTGCCACACTTTTACGAGCTGGTCCCAGTATGCAAGGAGAGGCTGGGTGGGCTGGAAACGAGGGTGGTGGCATATGGACATCTGGGAGATGGAAACCTGCACCTGAACATCACGAGCAGGGAATATTCAGAGGAGATTAGCAGAAGGTAGGTAAAATAAAGCAGCCGCTAGACTCGGCTATTATACATAGAAAGAAAGCTGGGTTGTGCCCGACAAAGGAATTCGTATGTACATAATTGTACAGATTGTATCCGTTTCTGTACGAATGGGTATCGGAACACGGCGGGAGCATTAGCGCGGAACATGGATTGGGCTTCGCCAAACGCCAACACGCCCACTACTCAAACTCAACCACTGCTCTGCAAGTCATGAAACAGCTGAAGCGACTTTTCGACCCCTGCAACATACTCAACCCATACAAAACTATTCCGCCATAAAAACAAATCCAAGACTACAACTGCACACACCTATTTACATTATTACAATCAATACCTTGATTTGTTCCGTTGTACTCGTTTTGCAGGATCAAGTCACAACCACAAGTGCCATACGTATTTATTTTACCAAGAGCAATCGTAGTTTTATGTGTGTGAAAATCTGATGCAATCGCATTTTACAAAGTTCACTGTATAGCCTACTTTGTGATTCAAGAGAATGTCATATTCACTCATTAGCCAACTACACATGCAGTCTGTTTTCCTTGATCACTTATCTTTGCCCGAAGAGCCGGGCATAGCATCTGAGCTGCTGCTTCCAGCACCAGAGTGATCCTTTCTTTCTCGGAAACAGCGATACATCATCGTCTCATTGGGCATTTCTTCATGCAGTTCCTTGAGCAAATAGGCGCGGAATTTCTTGTACAGCTCAATCTTTCCGTTCACCTCCTTGTTCTTGTTCAGCGTCTGTTCAATGCACTGCTTGGTGTACAGCTGAGGATTGCGACCATTGTCCAGAAATTGCAGAAGTTCCACCGGAATCTTCACATCCTGATACTGGTGCTTGCTGCGGTCCAGCTCCTGTAGGCCTGAGACCAGCGTTTGCAGCTTGGCACTGAGCACGTCCTGACTTTTGGGCTGGAAATCCGAGGCTATGACTGCCAACTGACGCGCGTTTTCTTGGAATGCTTCCAGTGTTTGCTCCAGAGCTCCCAAATCAGGCTCGGATGCCTGCTGTTGATCTGCTTGAGCTTGCATCAGCTACTGCGTGCTTTGTGAATGAAAGGCTCAACAGAATACGCGACCTGCAATACAGCAACACAGAATAGAATAGCTTGACAGCCGACAGTATTCTCCTTCCGACCAGTCAGTAGAGCGTTTCATCTCATGCCTCCCTTCTTGTTTATGCACTGAAACGTTACTTTGTGAACCGGCCTAAACCATCTACAACGATATAGATAAGGCCGAGGGCTCGCTGTAAATTTTATGTCATTTTTATTCGCCTTGCCCCATAAGAGGAGGTGCCGTTTTCGCCCTCCTCGCCGATTTTTTGAGCTGCAGTTAGCAAACGCGCAAAGCACGCCGAAGCAATTACTTTTTCAAAAATATACCAAAATTGCAAAAAGAAATTGCTTCGGCGTGCTTTGCGCGTTTGCTAACTGCAGCTCAAAAAATCGGCGAGGAGGGCGAAAACGGCACCTTCTCTTATGGGGCAAGGCGAATATGCAGGTTTTGCACATTCCCCTACAAATCCACCTCTATCGCATCGAATAGATCAGCCGAACGACGTGTTTGCGTCCCGAAGCGAACGAAGGACGTAGTACGGTATGTAGTAGTAGGAGTACCATAGAGGAGTGGTGGTCAGTGTGTGCGCCGTGCGGTCTGTCTTTTCTTTTCTCCGTTCTCAATCAATAATAGTAACAACTTCGCTGTGATGAAGAAAAGAACTCTTGTATGGAAGAAACTTCTGCTGTAGCAGTTCGGTTCCGATATCAAGAAGACTGATCCTCATCACAAGCAGCCTTCAATCCCTGTTTCAACAACCCAATCACATAGACATGAAAATTTCCTCAGCTTTCTATCCGGACATTCATGCTTCAACTCATTTCTCCACCTTCCACCACGTCCACCCATTTTGCAAAAGACTGAGAAGCTGAAAGCCAGTTCCGCCGCCTTCATCTGACCTGCCTCACTCCCTTCCTGGACCCTGGCTCGTCATTGATCATGATTTTGGACGCTGCTTCGATTTCGACCGCCGATCACTTTTTATACGTATACATTATGTACGTATGTACAATACATGTAAAAGTGGGGTGATTTCTAATAAGCCAACTTATGCAAATTTATGTATAAAGTACTTGGAGCCATTTTACGTAAGTTGAAACTACGTACGAATTGTATGTAAAGCGCTATTTTCATACACAATATGGTTGGTATTCGCCATGTTTACTGCATTTGTGGTATGCGATAATACCATTGGTTGTATGTTGTGCGCACGCATGCGATCATGAATAAAGTGATGAGTGTGAAGGAAGGCTTACTACTGAAAACGCGGTATTTTCGGGGCTCCGTTTTGATGGCTTTTAGTAGGCGTACAGGCATAAAAATTATACGAGCGAGTTGCCCAAAAATTCTTCTTTTCGATCATGTGCATGCGACCGCAAAAGCTTTTACTTTCTTTATCAATTTGGGTCGAAAAGGGCGACGAGGTCGCGCGCCTCATTTTTCTCTGCATCCAATGCTCGGGACGGGTCAACCGCTATTTCGGTTGGCCATGCGGTTGGAGCGCCGCTCCTCGAGAGAACGCGTTTGTTTGCTATCGAACCTGTAGTAGGCATGTACAACTGACGCTGTCAACCGATATTGCGGTTGGTCGCCTATGGACCTGTAGTACGTATGTGCAACTGACGCTGCCAACCGATATTGCGGTTGGTCGCCTATGGACCTGTAGTACGTATGTGCAACTTACGCTGCCAACCGATATTCCGGTTGGTCTTTCGCGGCGCGGCGCTCCAACCGCTATTGCGGTTGGCCAACCGAAATAGCGGTTTACCCGTCCCGAGCATTGGATGCAGAGAAAAATGAGGCGCGCGACCTCGTCGCCCTTTTCGACCCAAATTGATAAAGAAAGTAAAAGCTTTTGCGGTCGCATGCACATGATCGAAAAGAAGAATTTTTGGGCAACTCGCTCGTATAATTTTTATGCCTGTACGCCTACTAAAAGCCATCGAAACGGAGCCCCGAAAATACCGTGTTTTCAGTTGTAAGCATTCCTTCAAACGAAGACGACGACGCAGCAACGCCACGGTACGTCTTCGTTCGCTTCGGGACGCAAACACGTCGTTCGGCTGATCTTTTCGATGGGATAAAGGTGGATTGGCATGGACACCCAGAAGATTGGACGTTGGCAACAATAGTGTAAGTTCCAAGTCCACAAATAAAGATGTCCATGGAATCTTCACCAAAACTCCGTCTTGATCGGTTCGAAAACTATAGGCCTACGTATGTTTACTCACATACTGCTACCTTGTCAATTTGGCAGATTCAGCTTTTCTGCGTTGTGGAGGCAGCTTGTCCTTTGGGATGAGTCTTGGATTTGTCTCTATCCGTCCCAATAATATCCAGTTCAGCTTCGCTGACGTTGATGCCCTTTGCGTCCAGTGCTTTCCTGACGCAAGCCTTGTAGTCTTCAAGCAATTCGGCGCATTCGTCAGTGGTGTCGCCTTTCAAGAACTTCTCAGAGAACCAAGCGTTGAAACAGTCGTCGTAACGATGCTTCAACTCATTGCATTCCGCAGAAATACTCTGCATTCGACCACTCTCCGCCATATAAATCGGCCACGAGCAAATACTAGTAGGCCCATAAATCAAACAGAGCCTTGCTATGTTGTGAGCACTGAACTGACCAGAACAAGTGCCTTAGCTTGATTCTTGCGCTTTCGAAGCTTGTCCTTCACTTGACTGGACCTAAGATTCGTTCAGGTTTCTTCCAGTACGACTTGTTTCCGCCTGATTGAAGATTCCTATCGTCCTTCGTCTTCCTTCCGTCCCGCTTCTACTTCTGCTCTTTTTTCTTTTTTTCTTCGACTTGACTTCTAGACTTCTCTCTTCTATTTTTTCGTCAAAAAGTGTTGCCAACTTTATCAAAACAAGGACTCCTAGATCAAAACTAGAGAGGGGTGCCATAATAATGACCCGTGGCCGCGTGGCCTTTCTGTCATCAACCGGCCTTCGCTTACATCCCGTCCTGGATCAAAATCTATTATAAGCAAGCAGCATTCAGAAACAAGATAACTCGACGCATGAAACTGTTGGCCCTATACTTGTACATGTGCAGGCTTTTTTATCTTTTTGTTTTTCTTTCGGAACACTTGGCTAAAATAGTTAGTGTATACGTTTGTAAATGTACCACTTCTTGCACCATTGCCCATACCCCTTCTGCATAGTACCAAGACGATGCAGCTGTTCCGTGTTTGCTATTGCGTCCGTCCTGGTGAGTTATTTATTTTTATTGGTCTATCTTCGGGATAAAAAATTGGATAAAGTTTTCGCAATCAGACAAGTCTCGTCCTTGCCGGTGCTATGGCATATTGCCGCAGGGGCAGCCGATTCATTTATCATTTTGGCCTTCTGATTCAATAATCCATTATCGGCTCAGGGACAGGGACAACATTTGTAAATGCGGCACTATGGCCTCTTTTTCTGCTCGTTTAGCGCCGGCTGTCGGGGAAAGACGATAAGTTAGGCGCGATGGCAATGGCAATGGTAATGGCGTTGGGATTAGCACCGAGTGCCACTGAGGGGGCGCCGGCCTTAATTAGAATGTCTGCCGTGTATTTCCAAGCAGATTATGCCTACACGGGAGAAGCTTGGCAACTGTCTGTCACTTTTTCTTTTTACGAAGTTTCGGTTACGCAATTGTTTGATTGGAGGAGTCGTGCTTCTTCGCCGATTGTTGCTCATTGTCTTGCCACCGCAAGGCACTGCGGGCGCGCGCCCACAAAAAAAGGTGAAGCTGTTGCTTTGCTTGCACCCGAAAATAACACGTTTATTTGCGGGTCTCTTCATTCTAAACTCGATTCATTTGCAGTAGACGCAAGAGCAGACTGCGCCAGCAATCCCGATTGTTTTCATCCATTCATCTTGCGATGGCCCGACGCAGCCATAATTCAATGTCTGTCTGTTATGCTTTGTAAATTGGTACAAATGGGATAAATAGGACCCTGACACTGGGCTGGCACCACAATGCTCGAACAAGCGCGCTCCCCTCTCCCGCTCCTGAAACTTTGAGTGCCAGATCTTCCAGCCTCAGACACCTCTTGCTCTTGTTGCTGCTATTTCCGGTGCACTCTCTTTGCTTCCTTCTTTTCTGTCTGTCCCTTTGTGCACGTATCACTCCAGTTCACTGAGTTCGGACAAGGTGTCATCATGGATTTCCGGTTTTTCTCTGGAAGCCGCCGCAAAAGAGTTGGACGGACATGTCTTGGCTATTTTTTATCAAATCCGTTAATATCTTGGCGGTGAAAACTTCGAATGGGTGGGTGTGCGTGTCCATGACACAAGCCATGTTTGTGCTCACGTCATTGCGATGATTCGATCATGCGCAGACTTGACAAAGCGCTGGACAATCTGACGTGACAGCTAATCACAAATTGAAATTGACTGAAAGAAAAATAAATCCGACAGTTTATTCGTAGCGTATGCTTACAAACCTACGGCAATGCTGTCTTGTTTTTCCCTTTTGCTTACGAATTTTTACTGTTGTCATGGCGAAATAAGCTCTTATCACATGGGATTTTTCACCATATGAATAGCCTTCAAAGGGCAGAAAAAACTTTTGCCAAGACCTTTATGCTTTCTGACATTGGCAAGATCATAAGTTCCTCCTGACATAACTTCATAGCTTCTAGCTGTGGAAACTTCCTGCTTCTTTTCCTGTTTTCCTCGGTTCCTGTTTTTATCTGGAACTCATGCATTCCTCTGCCTATCTGCACCCGAACTCCGCCTTGGGTCCTTTCCATCCTAGACACACGTCGCCTGTAGTGCACGACCGTTCTGCCGCGTTTGCGCCGAATCATCGCGGTTGCTTTCGCCGTAATTCCAGTCCACATATTTTGTCCCCGCCTTCGTCCTCCCCCTACAGTAATGGGACCACGGAGGAGCAGCGACTTTATTTGGCAGATGAAGCTACTGCTGTTTTCGATGATAGCAGCTATGCGCATTCTCCCCTTTTTTGTGCATATTTTCGACGACAAAGAAACCAACCACCCCCCAAACAAAAGCAAAAAAAAACCGCATGAAAAAAAAATATCCCCCACCAAAGCCACCACACAAAAAAAAAAACAAAGGACAACCATCCAAAGAAAACAAAACAAAAAAACAAGCACCCCAACAGAAATTATGCCTTCAATTGACGAAGCTACACATTTATCAAATAATTGGTCCTCCTGCGACCACCCAGCCATCGATGAACAATGTCTGCAGTGGCGCCAACGTAGTACTACAAGAAAAAGCGGCGCAGCGGTCCTAGTGCCGGAATCTGATTATAGTAATCTATTCATCGATGGCGGTGGGCGGCGACGGCATCTGGAGCAGGGGAAAGAAGCCAAAAAGCCGCCATCGACCCTGCCTCTTAAGCCTCCTACTAATGCTACTAAGAGGGGGGCCCCGGCTGTAAGACGCGTTTGCAGAGCGGCAGCAGTTCAGCCGCAATCGAGACTAGCTGCGCTTGTAAGCAGCAGAAGCAGGCATAGAAGGAGCAGTGCTGCGGGAATAGGAAGCGCTAGCCTGGAACGCTGCGCAGAGGAAGAAGAGGAGGAGACGCCTGCTCGTACTACTGCGCAGCGGCAGCGGCAACGTACAGGCAGCGTCGCGAGTAGCAACGGCAGTCTTAGTAGCAGCAGCGGCTCTGCAGCGGAGCAAGAAGCTGTTGGCGGCGACATGAGCTCAGCTGCTTCCTACGAGCAGTACGCGACCTTCGCAACTACTAGAACAACTGCACCTGTCATCCGTGGGAAATCCGCTGCGACAGGCGGCTGCCGAAAGATGAGGCGGCAAGCTAATTACTTCGGAACTACAAATAATACCAGCACTGCTAATAGCAGCAGGCAGTCGCAGTACAGAAGGCCTTCGGACTACTTGGCCAATCAGCCTGAGGAGGAGGATGACGACAGCAGCGACGACTATTTCGACTACGAGAAGGACGAGTTCATTAGCTTTCCCTCCTCACCGCGGGGAGGCGACAGTCGCGCTGGGAGACCACGAGCACGACGCAATACCGAGCCGCACCTGTATCAACAACAGCAGCAACCTCAGCCTCAGCATCACATGAGTAGCGGAAGAGGCAAGGTATTGACAGCAACAAGCTCGAATAGAAGAAGCAGCGGAGCGGCAGGCCAGTCACTGAAACAGCGCGGCGACAGTCGGCAAGAGCTAATGCCACCTCAACCTCACTCCCCCTCTACAACATCGCCTAGTAGCCCGAGGAACATGATGCTTACTGGGGAGCCGAATTATTACGGAAAAGCCTCAACTGACGTGGGCTTGCTATCCGCTGACCCTTGGAGTTGGAAAGAGCCGGAGTCAACGGAAGGAAACGACGAGCAGGAATCCGCGTCACGGCCTCGCCTGCTCAGTTTCCCCAATTCCTCCCGAAGGAAAGCGTCGAAGAGTGGCGAGTCGAGTCCGAGAGCCGCTACAGGCGGGGCGGCGGCAGATCATTCGCAGCGCGTTCATTGGTCGAAAATCGACAGCTGGGACTACCTGGAGTCGAGGGAGCCGGCGGGATGGGGACGAAAACGAGGCTCCATCTCCGGTCCGCTGCCGAAACTGAGTTTCGCGGAGAAGGAGTTTCTCAACTCGAATCTCAGTGCCAGCTACGAGCGCCTTCGCTCCTTCAGCATTTCCAAGAAAGGCCAAGTGATCGATTGCGGCTACTGCTATCGAGATTCGACGGCGACGGCGACATCCAGCGGAAATCCGTCGCCGATTCCGTCCACCTTGTCCAATCAGCAGCCTGCATCCTCCTCCACTCCGCAGCCGCCCATGAGCGAGCGTCGACGATTGACGATGTCTGCTGTGCCGCCACCCAATTCGCCCTACTTGCAGCAGCAGAAGCAGATGAACGCCACGTTATTGCCCGAGGGCTCTCCGTCGCAGTGGACGAAAAATCAAGCTGAACGCAGAAGATGTACCTGCCCGGAAATATGGCTGACGAGAGCCGAGAGCTTCACGCCTGCGAACGTCACGGAGTGCGACGTTTGGGTAACCGGAACGGCGGCCGTCGGAAAATCCACCCTGGTCAACCAGCTCTTTTCAGCTGCAAATAGCTGTGCTAACGACGAAGAAGGTACGTATGCATGCACTTGTACAACTGCATATGTGTGTACTGTATACGTACTTGTATGTAGTAGCAGGAGTTCCAGGTTACGGTATTCTTATATTTCCCACCAGCTAATTTAGTATTTGATTCTTTTGCGTTCATATAGTTTTATATTAGTGGTACCAAGGGTCCATGGTGGTACTGAATGTTCCCACCAACGTTATTGCATATTTATATGTATGCAATATGAGCGGCCTATTTCGTATGTATCATCTATCGTTCTTTGATTACCTTTTCTAGTCACCTCAATTTCCAACCGATCGTCCTGCGGTGCTTTATCGCCCTGTGTTTTATTTTTAAACGTGATCGTTCGATTTTGTAATCGCCTACAATTTTTTGCGCACAAATGCATCATTTCGGATTTGGATTTTCGAGGAACGTCGCTCGGCAGCTTATTGCCTTTCCTGCTTCTCACGTACATAACATACGCAGTACAGTACATATACTACGTACCGTATGTACATCGAAGCCCTCTTTTTCATTTTGACAGCTTCTCTTCTGTATTCCGCCAGCAGCTCTATCAGCTTTTGATATGTTCTTGAATGGCTTCTCCCTTTAGCAATCACTCGGACGGGAAAGATTCATATGCAATATTCTATGGCTTTTCCATTTTCAATATTGGAAGAGACCCTAAGAGAGCGAATTCTTCGCCTAGCTGTTTCGCAACAGCAGCCGCAGAGAATATCATAAAAATTCCTGCAGCTGTCATTTGCTGCTAGCTCTCACTATGGTTTTGCAAAGAATTCCTTTTGTTTTCTCGCCCGACGAAACCCCTCAAGTTTCAAAAAAGAAAACTTTTGCAAAAATATACGACAGCTGATCACATATTGTGCAGAATTAGTTAGGGCCAGACCAGACAGGGCTGTAAGGTGAGCAAGCGAGCATTTTGTGCTATTGTTTCTTGGAACTTTTTTTCCAGGTAATGATGCCGCTTCGACGACAACTGCAACGAGCGGCGATGCGAAGGAGGAGAAACAGTCCTTGGATTCCCCTTCCAGCAGAGCAACAGCACCCAAGGAAAGAGCAGTCTCCTTCCTCATAGACGGAGATGAAGTCCTCATACGCTTCAGAGAAGCAAATCCAATGGAAGTATGTACTACACAAATGGTTATGAACAGCCTCGTCTGTATGTCTGTGTACGCTACGCACCTTCTGTCTCTATTTCATGGAGTGACGTACGTAGATGCAGTGTACATACCTACGTACGTACTAGTGTACGTATGTAATGTGTGACTGGCGTGACATTGTCAGGCGCAACGAGGGCTCTAGCGATGCACATCCTGCACTTTTCAATTTATGCCGCACAAAGAAGCCTTTTGTGACACCGAGTACAAATGAGCCCACGATTTGCGTAATCTGAGATTTGGGATGTCTAAAAATAGCCTCTGAGATGTTTACAAAGCTTCGATATTCGGGGGCGGATGGAATTAAATTTTAATCGCAATTTTTCCGATTACTTATAAGGTTACGGTATGCTTGACACACGTACGCACGCACAGTACGCATGGACGTTTGCGTGACTTCATGGTGCAGCTGACAGAGATTGTGAATTTTAAATGTATTTACTAGGTTCGCTTGCTGCGTGACGAGAACAAACCGTGCGCTTATCTGGTTCTGTATACCATCGACAACCGCGAGTCTTTCAAGCGACTACTGGATATCCTGTCCGATCTTAGCCTGGTGCAACAACCACAGCAACAGAAGAATAAGCAACAGCGAAAACAGGCCAAGGTTCCAGTAGTCATCGTAGGCAACAAAGAAGATCTCCAGAGAAGGCGGGTCGTCTCACCGAGAGGTACAAAACTAATCAATCGCGCTTCACTATCAATGCGTACATACACATTCGACTGACTTTTCGAGCATTGCACTACACGCATACCGTACACGACATGGAAAAGCTGGAAACAAACAGCTTCATTGTCGTGCTATACCGCAGTGCTCGGACATATCCCTTGACGCACAATAGCTCAAAAAAGATCCAATTTAAAAACAATAGGGGGTGCTTTCTTTCTTCTCCTTTTGTGCATTGTTATCAGCTTATTCTCCATGGGTTTATGCTTTGCCTTACTACTCCCCAAAAATTGTTTTGCGCAGAAGCCAAGGCTGTGGCCAAGATCTATCGATGCTTGGCGCAAGAAGTTTCCTGCAGTTTGGGCCTGCACATGGAGGAAGTGCTTCGTTCCGTCGTTCTCCAAGTTCAATTGGCTATCAAGAACTTCTCTGCAGCCGCAGAAGGCGACAGTAGCCTGGCATCTTCGGCTCACTCCTTCGAGCGTACGCCCAGCTTCATCCAAAGACTGCGCAGAAGCAGCCGGAGACTGGTCAGATCATGCGAAGAACTTTTCAGCAAACTCAGAAAATGACAACGCGACAGCCCGGACTGATGTCGATGTCTCTTGATGAGATGACGAGCGAATGCAAGGCTTGAAGTGGCAAGCGCCAGATGTCATAAGCCAAATTTGATATCCGCACTAGTAGTGCCCACGTGTGAAACATGACACATTCGCAGCTCTAGCAAACATGACATTTTCGCTAATATGTATGTTGTTTCCAACAAAATTTTGTACGCGCACTGATAAGTACGTACGTACTGAGCGTGGCCCTTCTTTGTGTAAATATTTATCAGGTGTTCATTCATAGAAGCACATCCGGTGACAAAGTGTGTGTTACGTTCTGAAGCAATAATCAGTAATTGCGCTCCATGGATCTAATGCTTGCAGTAGTACCTACACAATGTTTTATCACCACTGTCTCAAACCGTACGTGTTGTACCCTATACTACACAAACACAAGTTTCAGTCCTTCAAGTTATGCAAGTACAGGCTTGTCAAAATCAAAATAATGAACTAGAATGAAATAATTAGTTCCTGCTGCACGTCTTAACTGAAGCAAAAGCATAAGCTTACACACGCACTTGACTTGCAAATTCTGGCACAAGCGAATGCACCTCAATAAAACTCCGCCACACATTTTGCGCTAATGAGCAACAGAAGCACTCAGCGATACATATCACTAAAGCTTTCGTCATCCATCAAACAGATGCATCAAAGAGCGCGGAAGCATAGCAATCTCTTACTAAGTAATCCATCAAACGAGGTCTATCTGGAAGAAACCCTAGCACAACCTACCGTATTTTTGGGTGTATAGCCCCAGGGGGATTTACGGGGGGGGGGGGGGGGACAAAATTTTTGTTTGGGGGAGGTGTGTAGGTAGAGGCATGTTTTTGAGGTCAAAAATTCGTGTTTTAGGGCATAATCGTGGTTAAAACAGGGTTACTCTAGTACAAGACAAGCTCAGCAAAGCTTATAGGCATAGTAGCATGCTGTAGGAGTAGCTATAGCTAGCATATGACCAGCTTAGGTAGGTTAAATACAATACCTTTCAGTACATGGGGGTATACCTGGGGATATATATACACACAGGACATAATTTATGTTTTGCCAACGGGGGTTATACACTGGGGATATACACCCAAAAATACGGTAATCTACATACACATATACGTATTGTACACCTTCATATTATAAACCGGAACCACTGTAGAGAGCTACTACATAAGGCTATGTCTGGCGACACATAAAAAGTCAAGGGGAGGGAGATGAAGCTAAAGCACAAAGTAACGTGTTTTCTTCAGCTGCAAAAACAACGTCTGCACATCGGTGAACGGCTACCACCAGAAAAAGCTCACAGTAAAGGTGAAGATTGCACTCGCAGTATATCAATACGTATGTGTGTAGCACTATGTATGTGTGTAGCAATACGTACGTACGCACACGCACATGTAATAAAAACGCATACCCTAACACACAACAAGCTACCGTTGTCGAACGCTCATGACACTACAAGCTATGTACATACTTAGATGCTATACGTGTTTGTAGATAGAAAATTCAACACCGCTGCGCTTTCATCCTAGCTTGAACAGGTTCATACACAAACCGTGCATAAATCATCCACAGATAGAGATTGCACTTCGCTCGACTACAATACTGTACATTTTGCGCTCATTACAAACTATGGACAATTTTCGAGGCGGGAGGATATGCGTAGCTTCAGTAGCTTGACGTAGATGTAGTAGAAAGGCGGGTCAGGTAGTAGCATGAATGAAATCTTTGCACAATACCCTGGACAGATTTCCGTTCGTAGACTGCTGCAATTGGTACTGTACGTACGTACATACACCCACATAAAAATAGTCAGTCCGCCCGTAGCAGGTACGTCAAACAAAGGGTGACGACTTGAGTCCCATAGCCAACTCTTTCTGGCCGGCCGGGTGTACAGTACATAGCCCGCACAGCTGAGTCAACAAACAAGCAGGTGTCAGGTGAAGAGTGAGGTGGGAGCGAGTCCTTCCTTGGTGGTCATGGAGGGTGCCAGATTGCTGTTGATGAGGAAGCGGGTGGGGAAGAAGACGAGGAATCCGCGCACCTGGGCCAACTGGGCGCGAGCCGCCTCCGAGTTCAGCTGACACAGCGGAATCTGCGCCTGATACGCCGGCAACTCCTCGAACGCCGTCACTTCGTCCGTCGGAATGCACCGAAACACCTGCCACAGGCATCACCGCCCACCCTAAGCTTTGCGACAATGCAGAGTCAGGTAGCAATCAACCTTTAAAGGGGGGGGGGGGGGAATCTGGAGGGAAATTAGAATGGAGGGGGCAAATTTCGAATTTCTAACATTTGAAAGCACATATTGTACCTATGTAAAATATCACCCTTTTTCGATCTAATCCCATGTTTAGGTGCCGATTTTGCTTCTGTGAGGCAGGAAACCATTTAGAAAGGGCGAAATACTCAAAAGTGTTGCGAAATCCGCTTTCTAAATGGTTTCCTGCATCACAGAGGCAAAATCGGCTCCAAACAGGGGGTTAGATCGAAAGAGGATGCAAATGTAGAGAAGTGGTGCCTTCAAGTGTAAAAAAAAATATGAAGCTTCCCTCCTCCATACTAATTTCCCGCCAAATTTCCCCTTTACCGCGACTGATGGCGAAGATCTCAGTCCGCCGGTGTTCTTATTACCTTTTCGAAGACTGCGGTGTTGAGGGAGGCGATGCGCAGCCACTGTTTGAGGTAGAATTCGTCGCAGAGGGGGTCCGCGACGTCGATGGGCGTCTGGTGGTACTGCAGGCGGCCTCCGCTGAGTCGCGGCTGTTGCTCCGGCAGCAGACCCAGATGCTCCTGGAAGAGGTGACGGCGCAGGCCGCCTGCGAACTTCCCGCTCTCGTACGCCGCGTCGTCCATGCGCGACTGCTCAAACTCCGTGTCCTCCACGAAAATTGCCATCTAGACAATGGGGCGCTACAGTGCTGCACGTAGTTAGAAAACTCACCGGGGAATTCCCCGAAAGTATGCCATGAAGCATAGGGAGACCGGTGAATTCACTGAAAGTTTCAAACTCACCACGTGTGAACACGTGAGAAAATTTTACGCGTGGGATCAAGTGAGGATGCTAAAAACAAAACTCGAAGTTCAAACTAACCGTGAATTCACATAGGAGTGACCAGACGTGGGCACGGTTTTGAGGGTGGGGGTCTGTCAGTGGGGGTATGCAGGAGGTCAAAACTGGGGGGGTGTTGCGTACCCCCACCCAAAAAAATTTTTTTGGCCACGTACCCCCAGATTTTTTACGTACCCCCAGGAAAAAACCTCACGTACCCCCAGCATATTTACGTACCCCCAACTGTAAATGATATGCTACATAACCCCACAAAGTCTATACAATACCTACTGTATCCCCAGAAAAAAATGAGCACTATTTTTTGCACACAGTGAAACAGTCTTATTATTGTGCACCTTGCAATATTTATACAAAATGCAGTGGTGGGTGGGTTGATAAGAGTGGTATGTAGTATGTTCGAATTGAATTTCCACTTTTGAATACTTTAGCAACTTGTCTAGAATGATAGGAATAAACCATTATATAAAACTACTCACTACATTATGCAACTACAAACAACAATTCTTGAGAATGCATGCACTTTGTGGAGTGTGTAAAAAGTCTGAGCATGGATGTAAGCCAGAGGAAAAAGGGTGGGGGTACGTGTCCTGGCAGACAAACTGCTGATTTCAAGTTTGGGGTTACGCGGTGGGGATACGTTGTGCTGTTTTTTTCTGGGGGTACGCGGGGGTATGTTGCTTTTCATTTTTCCTGGGGGTACGGGTGGGGGTATGGAGAGGTAGGGGTGGGGGTGCGTTCAACATACCCCCCCTCACCCCCAGGCCCACGTCTGAGTGACTATGGCTAGCTTATGACCAGCTTACATAGATAGCAGGCACCCAACAGTACATATGGGGCTGGTATGCATTGGGCACCTTTTATGTTTTGCGTTGCTATGCGTTGGCGTGGCTATGCACCGGTAAATACGGTATTGCGCTGGCGACCTAGCTGTTTGTGATGTGTACGTACAGTATGCTGTATGTGCGTAGGTACCTCAGAGTCCCTCTTTCCCAGCATGGAGCGATCGTTGATATTCGCCGAGCCAATCAGAGCCCATCGATCATCCACGATTATCAGCTTACTGTGTATGTACACCAATTCTGTAACCTATAGCAAACACGAACCCAATCTTCCTTCGTTCCATCACGCACGTACGTAGGTAAAACAGGTTGTACTAGAGCATACCTGTGCGCATCAAAGGAACAGCAAAACCTCTTACCAGTCTTCCAGTGAGCTCATCGAACGTGCGCAGTCCGCAAAAGGAAATGTACTTCTGGTAGTCAGCCACTAAACAACACGGGAGAAAGTATTCATATGTAGGCCTACCTTCTACTAGAGATGGGCCGAGACTGGATTGTTGCTGAAAACGAGACCGAGACTTAGAATTTTTTCCGAGACCGAGACTAGGGAATTTTGTCGAGACCGAGACTAAGTATTGGTATAAAAACTTATGGCATTTCGTTTTCATTTTTCCCAACGGTCGTTTTCTATATACAAATACTGATGGCAAAAACAGTGATGAATAGGTGGTTGATTTCTATTTTCTACTTTACATGGCTAAAGTCGCCCTGCAGGAGAAATTTTTTCATGATAGGCAGCTAAAATCTCAGCGGAAATGCATGAAATTGCTTGTGACATCACGATTCCAACCTAGTCTCGGTCTCGCCTAAAATAGGCCCGAAAAGTTTCGAGACCGAGACTTTGAAAATTCTAAAGTCGAGACCGAGACCGAGATCGCCAAAAATGACCGAGATTTCCGAGACCGAGAGTCTCGGCCCATCTCTTCTACGTTGGACAAAGCATTATGAAAGTTCATTAGCAAGCGCTAGGAAATGTACCTCCAGCGGCGCGCAAGCGTTCCAGTAGCGAGTATGGTCCTTTGTATATGGAGAGATACGTCCAGTGCAGGACGGCAGTGAGAGCCGAGCCGCCGGTCTCCCCAATCTGGCCCTCGAAAGCTGGCATCAGAGGTAGCATCACGTAAACGCGAAACTTCTCATTTCGCCTACAACCAACAGCAAGAGGAGTGCATACTGCATAGCAGTCTGGAAAACCTATGTACACACAATAGTACAGAAGAAAAGAAGGGGCAGAAAAGGAGAACTCGTACTCGTGAGCCTTCATGATACGGGCGAACAGAGTTTCGGCGATCTCATTCAACACGTCTGAATGCCGCATGATCGACACAAAGAACTGATTCTAAAAAAACCGAAGCGATTAAAAAGCACAGGTGTGATCCATCACATCCATGTACTGAGGAGCCGTGCTGTCTTACCTCAATGTAGATGTAGTGCTTGGCGTTACTGATCATGTGTACGTACGCTCTCTGAATACTGTCTTCACTCCTCGTCATACCCACCGACCACTCAGAGGCAGATCGTAATATCTGTAAGTATACGAATAACAAGCAATGCCGCTCATTGCAAAGTCCCTTTGTGCAATGTGTGGTGCGCAATCTTGAGTAAACTAATCACGCGTGCTTATTTATACCTGGACTTTGGCTTTGACCGCTAGATTTTGAAAGACCTTCGGCACCTGGGTGTTCACGTAGGATTTGGGCAGAAGAAAAGGAAACGAGTCATCCTCCTTGCACTTCTCCACCTATGCGTTCATAAAGCCCAACTCCACAAACAGAAATGTAAGTGGAAGCCCAAGTTGTTAACGGGCAGAACGTACTGTACTGTACCTTGACCGAATTCCATCGCTCGATGAAATGTCTGGCCACATCCCTTGCTGAAGCACCGAATACCACCGAGTGAATATCATGCCAAGGCATACGAGGTGTACTGCGTCGATCGATAAAGTCTAAAAAATAAGCCACATCATTTGCAATTCATCCAAGTAAAACGCATCCTGTGTGCGTTAACATAAAAACTGACCGTGAAATGGCATATCCAAATCGACGAAATCCTTGAATATGAAATTGACGTAGTCTTTGCCGACCCACAACTTCGAACCATCAGCATCCACGTCGTCTTGAGGACCCGAGGTTACAATCTGATTCCACCTGTGCATACATACGCAACATACGAATAGGCTACATGCACACACATATTATCTACCGTCCCTGAACTCCTAGGAAGTTCTTACGCATCTGTGTAGTCGTCTTTCTCCTCATCTTCCTTCGTCTTTTCTCTCCGCTCTTTCCACGTCTTGATAATCTGCGCACATAAATCAAAAGCACATTCAAAACACGCACGTTTTTTAATACGTTCGTACACTCGCAAGCCACGTTTGTACATTCGAAGGAAACAAAATATTCTGGCATCCACATCGTCCTCAAACCTAGGTCGATGAAACATATAGATTCTTGGTACTATGATGACGATCATGACATATAGGCCTACCTGTTTTAGCCGACTTTTCGTCTTTCGTTCTGGCGGTGGAGTGTCGCCTCGCTGCTTTTCCAGCTGAGCCTGACCGGAAGCTACGTATTCTTTGTACTGAAACAGCAAGTTCAACTTGTCTTGCATCACATTAGCACGCCATATTTTGGCAGTTTCAAACTGCGTTCAATGCGACACTAGCCGGGCCCTGGGGGGGGGGGGGGCAAATGGACCGAACGGGAATCGAACTCGCCACCTGCTATCACAACGCTGGATGGATTCTAGTCACACAACCGTACGGTGGTCCAGGGGGCAGAGAGCAAACCTTGCCTTATGTACCAAGCACTCATTATGACGCTGACCCAGCATATGTCTCCAGAGCATACGTTGTTGCGCATATCTATTTATCCCTATTCAGCTCACCATGTTTACAACGCTGGCGAAATCCTTGATTTGGGGCGGCGGTTGAGAAATGAATCTCTCCTTTCCAGCCAAAGGCTTCGGTCTATCTCCCGAATCTTCGAAGGACGATGAGCGCACGCGTTGAGCTAACTTCTTGAAACGGTTCAGCTTCTTTCCGCCTCCTTCAGCTCCTTGGGGACGCACTACTTGGTTCTCCGCTGACGTGGATGGCTCTGTTGTCCCTTCTTCCGTTGCTCTGCGTCCGCCTGTCAATGGAGACGAGGAACGGTTCGACGCTGTCCGATCTTTTCCCGCAGCATCGTGTTCGTCATCAGGAGCCACCTGAAGGTACAAGCAAGAAGTTGCAGAGCGAGTACTGAAATCTCAACTGGAATTCTCCTACACCAACTTGCCAAAAAGATCCTCTCACCAACACCACCACCTACGATATTCAGTAGAAACATGGAATACTCACATTTGAATGAACGAATATGTGAGAATAAATCCCGCGCATATGAGCAAGTGAGTGTACTAAGCTGGAAACTCACGAACAACTCGAAGTTCAAGTGCCGTGAGTTTCCTAATGAATTCACTCACCGCATGTGTAACTATGCACGTATGTAGCTGGCACTAGTTTAGTGGCAGTCCCTCCCCTTCCATAAAGCCTACCATGCGTTGCACAAGTACCTGTTCACCACACGACAATCACACATCCAAAACGCACAAGAATAAACGGTCACCGTCATGGCCCGTTCACAACGAACGCTGTCAACGCAGATATCGACGTTCGACGCAGATATCGACGTTCGACGCAGATATCGACGTTCAACGCAGATATCGACGTTCGACGCAGATATCGACGTTCAACGTAGATTATGGAAATCTACGTAAATCTGTATTTTTCTCCAATAATAACGCCGGCATAGATGATGATGTTGTTTCGTACGTACGTACGTATTTCCATCAAGTTTTCATCGATGTTTGCTACTTTTTTCTGCGATCGCTAATATCTGCGTCGAACGTCGATATCTGCGTCGAACGTCGATATCTGCGTCGAACGTCGATATCTGCGTTGAACGTCGATATCTGCGTTGAACGTCGATATCTGCGTTGACGTCGATATCAGCGTTCGTTGTGAACGGGCCATCACACATGAATGACAAAGAAAGCGGGAAAACATATTCGGCACAGCGGGCTCAACATTGCAGGGGACGACGTAACAAAGCATGCACAAAAAAGCATGCAGAATAAGATGGCCCAATAGGGTGTTGGAAACCTTACCAGAAACACCACCTGCTGAGTGTGCCTGCCACTGTCATCCACAAAAGCAGCATTCACCTGCCAAACATAAGCAACCTGTGCGCATACATCTGTACGTACATTCATTCGCAATCATTGGCTATCATCCAATATACTCAAAAGAAAACAAAAACCAAAGGATTCGATTGGCAAAAATTACACCCGAAAATTATAAAGAATGCAGCTGCCTTTCAGAGCCAAAGCACAGTGGATGTGAGCACTGTATTGTGCCTACTCTCAAACTCAGGACGAATATCATGGTAACTGACAACAAGACGGCCACATGCAAGAGACAGCCTGGGCCGTTGCCCGCCTTAGCCTGCCTGCAGTGATTTGATACATGCCTTCATACGCACAGTACGTACCAAAACGACCATGCACATCACGATACTAGTATGTGTGCGTGACATACGTACTTTTGCAGTTGGTACTTCCTCCTGGATAACAGACGGCATTTCTGGCACTTGATTTTGTTCTGGAGCGGAGTCCGTATGCGTTTCCACAGCGCCCACCGTTCGCCAGCCCATACCCGCAATCTCCCTCATCCCACTCACCTCAAACATACACACTCGTGTCGTTCACCTTCTACAAGAGATCAATTATATTTTCAATTTGCTCCTTCCTCTTCCATCCACCATAACCATACCATTACCGCAGTGCAAACAAAGAACGTGTCGTGTCTCGTGGTGTTTTTATCAAGCATTAGTGAAAGTATCTATTTCACGCTACCGTACACTATCCACTATTCAGTGCATAAAAGAAAGAAAGAAAGAACTTTGCGGTAGGTGCACTTCTTGTACGTATTGTACCACCACCTACAACAGTACCACCACTACTCTCCCATGTCACTTTCTATACCAATACCACCATATAGCAGTCAACCAGGAGCCGTTCGTTTTGCTGGACCACAGTACATTTGTAGACCTCTACGTAATGCTGGATCTACACAGCGGTCCACGCACTGTAGAAAGTACGGCGCACGCGTACGTAAAGTTGCGAAAGGAGAGGTCCACCCAATTAGCAACTGTCTACGCACGCGTCATACTTTGTACATGTAGGTCCAGCATTACGCAGAGGTCTACAAATGTACCGCGGTCCAGCAAAACAATAACTTCCGGGAACTGTAAAAGACGTACATACACCGTACGTGCGAAGTGCCCGCCACCAGTGAGTGAGTGAGTGCTTACGAGCGCGTGCTTGGTGACATTGCTTCCCTGGCCATAGCTGTAGCTGTTGTTGGTTAGTGCGGCGGCGGGGTTTACCGGGTCGAAGTGGACGGAGCCGAGGTCGCTGAGGCGGTGGTTGGGCTCGTCCCAGCGGCCGTAGCACAGATCGATCCCGCCCACGAACGCCATGTTCTGATCCACGCAGATCAGCTTCTCGTGATGCGCCCACAGGAAAGTGCCCGTGCCTGGCAAGTGGTCCGGATGACGCATCACCTGCAAAGCAGCATCAGAGGAACCGATCAATACAGTATACGTATACATACGCATACTAGTAGCTATTTTCTGCAGGCACGAACAGACAGTACGAGTACATAAACCCCCACGTGTACAGCACACCACAGTGAGGGAAGTTCTTCCAAGCCATTTTCTAAGATAAGATAAATCGATATAGGCAAGAGAGCGATGAAAATCGTGGAAGACCTACTATGGCTTCATGTACAACAGGTAACGTCATGTACTACATAGACAGGGCAATGTACGTACAATACGTAAGTACACATTGTAAGGTTCCAGACCCAAGGTACCGGCGGACTGGCCTTACGCGGAGACGTAGGTGGCCGTCGGATCCTGTTAGAAGGCCTGACAGCCCTCAACGTTCAAATTGAGACGGCGCCGACACGGACTGGAGGCCAGGAGAACGCAGATCGGCGGCCCGAACTATGAAGAAAGGGCGGCGTCGGCTTGGACTCCTGGTCTCGAACCCCATTCTTCTGTCCCCAAGCAATCAGGCAGCTCCTCCGACCAAGCTCGGGATGAGACATTGGGCAACTCCTAGGCGTAGCAGCTTCACACCAACAGCACTCACTGACAGTCCCTAGCCAGCGGAAACAGCCGATACTTGAGAGTCGATGAACATACTGACCAACAAAGAGTCCCCAAAGCAGCATGCAATGGACCAGTGGTAGCAGGTAAAAGGTTTATCTTCTTCTCTTCATACATAATAAACGGTAGTAAAACAAGTAGAACAAACGAGGGTAAAAGCAAGGGTTATGAAGATAAAAGTAGGCAGATGGCAGTCAGTAGAGCAGGGCTGGGGCAGCGATGATGATACCCCTGGCAGAGCTGGAGCAGGGGCCTGCAGGAAGGCTGAAGCAGGCGGAGACATGGCCTTGCCGCCCTGGTTTGGCTTAGGGGGGCGACACTCTGAGCACAAGTACTCAGCGTCACCTCCCTGCGCTAACCCTGGCACAGCGCCAACTAGCAGGACTGCTGGCAGATCTTGAGGCCGACAGGAGCGCGGATGAGACGAGAAGGCGCTGGCAAGAAGTCGGAGTAGACTGAGGAATCGAGCCCTGCACTCTCCTTTTGTATGGTACATAAGAGGCGTCTGGGGAGAGCTCGATTATTGCCCGCGACCTCACTTTGATCGGCGGCATCTTTTGCAGATACTTAGGCAGCTGCATTTGCATAGGCCGGTTGTCTCCTTTGCAGTTGCATCAGCTCAGCGTGCAGCCCAGACAAGCGAGAGACGCAGCCCAGATGAGCGAGAGGCGAGGCGGCTGAGATGAAGGGGCCCAGCCGTACGTACGAGTTAAGGCAGGTTTTCTGAAGTGTTGATTATTCTACATGTACGTACGGGCAAGAGCGGGCAGCAGCGAGCGGGCAGCCGACTGAGACGTACAAACGTGAACCGGTTAAGGCAGGATTTCTGAGTGGTTGAAGTCCGTCTCTTTACATGGTTCCCAGGGGAAAGTCGTGCCCACACGACGTTCGAACCCGGGCTGGTCGTACCTCCAGCTCTGGATCTTCTGTCAGGGCTTCTTCCCTCTTGGTAGTTCCCGGGACCATGGCTCTCGCATCTGGTCAGTCAGGGCAGCTTCAATGCAGGTCTTCTAGTGCAGGTAGCTCTTCCACCCCTTGCACCATGCAGCTTATGATGATAGTAGAGCTCTGCTGAGATGTAGGTGCAGGCAGCTGATGATGGCGACCTACTCTGGTCTCACATGCCTAAAGCCTACTTGTACATACACTTACTATATAAGAGTACATAAAGTACATACCAAAGTATGAGCAAGACCAAACAGAAACTTGCTACATAGGATGAAACATAGCCAACATACCAGGGCTACTTCTACATGTATGTACAAGAGCTCAAAACACTCCACATAGTCACAACAAAAATAGCAAAAGGCACAGTCCAGCAAAATCCTCAGCAGCAACACAAGTAATTGTACAAAGAATATGCTAAATAATCATGGTGACACATTTACATAATTCTGGCATTTCAGCAAATAAAAACTCAACATATCACCAGCTCAGCTGCTCCCTTTTCTTTCTTCAGCTTCTGTGAGTCCTCTTCTGAACTCACTGCAGATAAAGCTGATGTTGCTGCAGCTGGTGATAGTTCTTCTCCTTCTTCTACAGTCGTAGTGCTGAGAGTCTGGGGCAGCATTCCAACAGGTCCCTCCTTCCTGGATCTTCTTGCACTCCCCTTTTCTCCACTGGGCTAGAAGTTGCGAGGGTTGCAAAAGAGCGATCCTCACATCTCCCGCCCCTGTTGCAGAATGAAGGAAGTAGGTAGAAGGTAGTGTCGTTTGGCAGCTCTTCTCCAGTTGGATGAGAGGTCAAACTCAATCATCCTGGAGGACCTCAGCAGCTCACTCAGCTCTTCTCATTCCAGAAGATGCCTCTGCAAGGGGTGAGCTCGTTGAGTCCATCCCTGGCTGAGACAGAAGCTGGCAGGGCGATGGGAAGACAACTGGAGTCCAGTAGGTAGATCTGCTATGGTCTTCTCATGCTCCACTGGAATCGCTGAAGAGCAGCTGAAGTTGCAAGAGTTGCTTTTCTGCAATCATCTGGAAGGGGAGTAGAGTACAGCAGCATCTCTTGTATGGGGGACAGTAGCTGACAGAGGGGCTGGGTCAGCTTTCAGTTCTCCAGGATTCTGCAGGGGCACCTCTGATGCTGATCCTCTGACAGAGCAGTCTGCAGGGACATTTGGCTCCTGAACAGCAGTGCAGGGGATGGCCATGATCAGGTGACCATCAGCAACTCCTTCACCTGGTCCAGTTGTCACAGCAGCTGAGCAGAAGATGGGCTCCAGTTGAGGTGGAGATGCTCAGCCATCCCTGAATGAGGCTGAGATCGACAGGTTCTCCTCCTCCCATGGCCTGATGTCATCACTGGAACAGGAAAAGATGGTAGTTCCAGTGGAAGTCCCTTTGATGGAAAGTAGTAGGCAGCTGATTGAATGTCCAGCGGTCACCCAGAGATGTCAGTGGTGCCATCCACTGATCATGGTGCAGAAGCAGGTGGATCACTGGGACCACCCTTGGACCTTCACCTCTGTCTCAAAGAAACAAAGGAGACCAGTCCATTCCCTTCTCCACCTCAGCAGGCTCTGATAGCAAGGTAGTGGGGCCTGCTGGCTGTCACATCTATCTGGTGCTGGCTCTTCCTACTAGGCATCCACTGAGGGGTGAGATAATGCTTCCTGCCCAAGGCAAGAGACACGACCTTCCCCATGCCCATCCCACTGATGATCAGGAAAGCCAGGAACCCTTCAAGATGACAGCAGTTCTTCTGCAGTGGAAACAGCATCATCTGGTACATGAGGGCAACCAGCTGTTGACATGGACTGGCTGCTGGGAGATGAAGGGAATCGATTCCCCCTTTCAGGAAGCAGTAGCCCTTTGCTGCTTTTGGTCAGGCCACTTGCTGGAGTGATCTTCTTCTGCATGGAGTGCAGACTCTTCTTCTCAGCTGGAGTGTGATGGTCTCTGGAGGTGATGGGTAGAGGCTGGAGTTGATCCTCTGCTGATGTAGTTGCTACATCATGGGACCAAGTTCTTCTGCAGCTGATAGAGAAGCTGGTCAGAGTTCAGGTAAGCCACTGGAGAGGCAGGCTCACCCTAGTGCCATGTTGGAGCTCCCACCAGAGCTGGAGCAATGGCAATGGCTGGAAAGATGCCAACCACTGGAGAGCCCCTGATCCACAGCTCTTGCAGGCAGGAGTTCAGAACAGATGGCAGTGGGACTGGAGAGCAGCAGATCAGCGCAACCATCTGTCTGTTGGGGCTACAGTCCTCAGGAGACTGATGAAGCTGATGATGGTTCAGCAGTGATCACCTGGGGTCATGGACAGAAGGATGATCGAACTGAGAGGGGGTTGGGAAACCTCCTCGCAACCGAACTCTCTTCTCCATGCTCTGAGTCTACTTCAGAAATCGTGGAGTCTCCCAGGGATGCAGGCATGCTGGCAGCTTCTTCAAGATGGTAAGTCTGCTGGAAGGGGCTGCAGTCAGAAGACACAGGACTGCAGTTTGCCGTAGATTCTCAGGCGGTGCTGGCAGCTCATCCATCAGCTTTGCTGCAGGCAGTCATTCCTGGCTGTGGATTCTGCAGGAAGTTCTTGAAGTCCCACCGGTAGCAGCAAGGCTCAGTTGGTTGGAGGAGAGAAGTACATAAGGATATAGCAGGCAGCAAGCCGGAGAGATGACATGGAAGAGAAACCAGCAAAGTTGACCAGCGATAGAGGAGGTGAGATTCGACTTTGCAGCCGATCCTCTCCTACTCGTCGCTATCTACCAACCCGCTGCAGCTTTCTTCCTTGCAGGTCTTCTCCGCATGCATTGCATATACAATAAACCATAAACATACATACGTACATATCATACACAGTTTGATACAGTACAGTAGTAGGTACAGTACTGCAGCACAAAAAAATAAAAATGTGGGGCAAAAATAAAAGACCAATCCAGCATCCCCTCCCACAAAATCCAAAAATGAACCGCCCCTGGTTCTACATCCTGAAAACTACTGTTAGAGGGTGGGGTGCTCATAAATAATGGCGATATCTACAAAATACTGATATACTAATAATGCTAACATAGAAATAAAATCAAGTTGCCAAAAATACAATAGCATAATACCTATACGTAGAGCAGGCAACTTGGATTTAAAATAAAGTTACTAAATACATAGGCTATTACAATAGCACTAATTACAGCATTTCAACATAAATATACCATAATTGCTATCTAGGGCCCAAATTACTAACTAAATAGACATACTATAGGACCCAAATAAATAATCTAATTCTAAAGAAAGTAGGCAACACTTCGCCATTTATGGACAGCTTACATAATAAACAACAATAAAATACTACAATTCTACTTAGACTTGCATTAGTGGCCAAAAATACAAATAAAATAGTACATATGCTTCTCCTCCTAGAAATGAGCCAACTCAAGCAGTCGCTGGTGATGGTAGAACATTCTGGAGCTTCCTGTTGTCCAGCAATGCAGGAAGGGCAACATCTGCAGCTAAAGGCTGGGGGCAGGCAGCACTGGCACTCATGACTGGAGGGCAAAAGAGGCCCATCACAGAAGAAGGTAGTTGGCTGGAGGGCAAAAGAGGCCCATCACAGAAGGAGGCCAGGCAGGGATGGGTAGTGTTGATCTGGGTAGCTGCTAATGAAGTGAAGTTGCCTCCACAGGTCCAGAGCAGGATCAAAGTTCACTGACTTCAGGATACAGCTGTGGGCAACCAGGATCTTTGGCAGCATTCCCTGCAGGGTCTTCAACTTCTTCAGTGTAGAATTCTAAGACTGAGGTAACTGACAAGCAGCTATCCAGACTCGGAAGACTACACTGGTCTTCAGCTTTTCAACAGCTTCAGCTCTGAACACAGGAGTACAGATGAGGGCTCAGCTAGATGATGAAGGTGGTCAGCAGTCAGCCAAATGTAGAATTCTAAGACTGAGGTAGCTGACAAGCAGCTATCCAGACTCGAAAAACTACACAGGCTCCAAAAACTACACAAGCAGCTAACCCCTTCAGTAGAGACTGAATTTCTCCAACATGCAGCTGGATGAAAGGTAGCTGAATGGCAGCTGGATGCTAGCTGAACTGCAACCTGCTAGCTGAGGAGCTGAAGAAAAGGTGAGGTGCAGCTAGGCTGATAGAGGTTGAGTTTCTAGAAGCATACATAACAATACAACATATGTGCATTTTCTGGCATGCACTAGCAGCTCTAGATACACCAAATACAAAACATGATTGGAATGAAAACACAAAAATTGAAAGAAATAGTACAGCATCCTCCCCCTTGAAATACAGAAAAGGAACTGCCCTCAGTTCCAGGCACTAAGAAAAGATAAAACAGGGAGGGATGCAGCAATCATAAATAAAGTAGCATTGCATTAGTAATACTTTACAATACACTTTACATAAAACGTATTCCACACATATACAAGTAGATATACAATTATTACTGGAATAAGTAAACTGAAAAAAACAATTCAATGAATAAAATATAGTAGTAGAAATATAAAGAACAGCATAAATTTTTAAAACCACAAGGTACATCAAATTACACACTATAAAAGGCACAAAATATAATAAGCACAAAATTACTAAAAGCTATGCACATGCACACACCATGCATGTGCAATTTACTCACATAAATAGTACAATAAATACACAGGAAATAGATACACAAACGATGGGCTAGCATACATGTGCAGCTCACATATGCACATGCATACATAATACAATACAAAACAAAGCAGTAGCCCTGCACATGAAGGCAACTGCTAACACTTCACTGTTCACACATGCACCAACTTGGCGTGCATGAACAGCCAGTGAAATAAAACCATTGCATGAAACAGAGGCAGAAAAAAATTAAAATTAATTAACTTTACAATGAAACACAAAAATGTTCTTAGAAACACTAGTAAAAATAGAGAATACAATCTACTGGCAACCTAAGCACACAGTTCAATATATACAGATATCCCAGATAAGACAAGGTTGCCTTAAATAAGATACACAAGAAAAATACAAATACCACAAAGTTAGTGCAGAATAGGCTAACTGCTAGAAAGCTAGAAGCTAGCAGCAGCCTTAAGAATAATGGACATACAATAAAATACTTTGAGCAATAAAAGATGCTCAGTAAAATAAATAATAAATTGATAAATAAATAAATGTGGGCAGCTACACAGAATAAGCATACATAAAGCTACACAAAACAGTAATAAATATTGGCAAAATTTCAATTACTAATACTGAATAGGAATATTTGTTGCCAATATTCATTATTGAATAAGTAACAATAAAACAAGAAACATCACAAATAAGGTGAGTAAGAAATACAGAATTACAAGTAAATATTTTAAAAAATAAAAATAAATATCACTAATATTTATTTAAGAATAACTACTCATAAATAAATAAATAAAATGTACATATGGCTGCTGATACCGGACTCTCATTCCTCTGCAGGATAGAGGAAGAGGCTGCAGGACTGAATCCTCTGGAAGGCAGCAGGGGAATCAGCTTGCCTTCCATTGAGCTCCTTCCTGCCTGGATGATGGAGATGGCAGATCAGCTTCCTCTGAGTTCAGCTGACTCATGGCTCTGCCAAGCCATGTTCCTGCTAGGTCAGCTCAGGAAACCAGGTCAGGAGGTCAGTTGCAGATGGTGGAGTTCGTTGCACCTGGCAGTGATGAAAGCCATCGTGGAGAGGTAAGATGCCAGGTCATCCTTTCTCAGGGGGCAGCCATGAAGAAGCAGCTGAATGCAGATACAGCTGCAGGTCCCAATCTGGATAGTGGTGGTCAGGATCGATGACCAGTCATGCAGCTCTCACAGCATGGGCCGAATGGACAGCAGCTCAGCATCCTGGAGACGCCACTGGAGACACAGGAAACCAGGTACACCAGGGAGAGATGCATCCATAGAACCCCTGGGACAGGGCTCATCCCAGCTCATCTGCAGTTGATGGTACTGAATGGTGGTAGCTATGCCTTTCAGCCAGCTTCCTCCATGCAGCCATCAATCCTAACTCTGGCCCAAGAAAGAGGTGGCCAGACTGCTGTGTTGCAGGTGAGACAGCTGTGGAGACGATGCCAGATGAATCACTGGAGAAGCTGGCATCTGGGACAGCGGAGATGGTGGCTGCAGGCGCTCTGGAAGAAGAACTGCTGGCAACCATGCAGCAACAACCTGAACCTGGGGTCTGCTAAGAAAGCACACCCTGGGATGACTGCACAGGAGTGATGGTGGTCACTGGACCTCTGGAACAAGGCCCAACATCTGTTCTGGCTCCACTGAGATCAGCAAGCTGGACTTGTAGCATTCATCAACCATCTCGGGCCTAAGCCTGAGACAGGACAAAATCTACAGTCATCCACTGGAGATGCAGGGATGCAGCAGGTAGAAGGAAGTAGGGTGCAAATGAAATCCAGCTTGGCAGTCCTCCATCCTGGTGTCCATCTGTAACTGAGAGTGACAGTAATGGCGTGAAACAGCTTTACAGCTGGCACACCAGTACACACTCTCCTGTCTCTAGAAGGTAGAACTCAGGAACTGTAGTGGAGATGGACCACAGTGGAGAGGAGGTGGCTGATCTGATGGGCCAAGGCTGATGGTGACCAACCACTGCTTCTGGCAGCTTCAGGGGCAGCATGGAAGATCTGCATCCTGCCAGAGATGATGGAGGTGATGGTGCAAGGTTGAGGGTAGTAGTGGTGGTAGTTGCAGTTGATGTCAGCCGACCTGGTGAGGGTGGGAGAGGGCGCTCGGCTACCAAAGGCAGCCGTCGTCCTCGCCTGTCCTCAAAGCTCATGCCAACTGCAGAAGTAGTACAGCACCATCATGGAGATGTGAAGTCAGCTCTGGAAGTGCCAGATTGATGGAAAAGGCAATCTCAACCAGCTGACAGTCTGTTGCAGGTCCATGGGGCAGAAGCCAAGGTTACATCACTTCAGCCTCAGCAACGACGGCGCGCACTGTCGATTCTGTTCGCTGAAAGCCATCGCCCTTGTGCCAAAACAGGTTAGTTGAACCCAGGTGAGTGGAAGAGGGTGATGAGGTGAGTTGAACCAAAAGTGAAGAGAAGGTCGACTTGCTTCCTCTGCTAGCAGCTGGGCGGTGCATTCGCAATACTCTGGTTCGTCCATGGGGCAGCTGTCGACGAGTCCGTTCACCAACTGTTCAGCTGAAGGTGTGGCTTCGAAGGAGTTACCATCTCGACGCCGGGACTTCCAAATGTAAGGTTCCAGACCCAAGGTACCGGCGGACTGGCCTTACGCGGAGACGTAGGTGGCCGTCGGATCCTGTTAGAAGGCCTGACAGCCCTCAACGTTCAAATTGAGACGGCGCCGACACGGACTGGAGGCCAGGAGAACGCAGATCGGCGGCCCGAACTATGAAGAAAGGGCGGCGTCGGCTTGGACTCCTGGTCTCGAACCCCATTCTTCTGTCCCCAAGCAATCAGGCAGCTCCTCCGACCAAGCTCGGGATGAGACATTGGGCAACTCCTAGGCGTAGCAGCTTCACACCAACAGC
>JASAMW010003749.1:0-37008 GCA_030247985.1 Epsilonema sp. ZAB3_2
AATTATCATGTACGGCATAATTTCATGGCGCATTCACATAGAAGACATGCGCATGCGCTGCGCGTACGCTCCGCGTGTCGGCTCGACTCGACACATGCAAAGGCATGGACAGCTACGGATGCAACGGGCGTACGCAGAGCGGAGTTCCTTCCATCAATGTGAATTAGCCATTATTACACGATGCATGCAAACAGCTTTATCGGTACCTTGAGCAGCACTTGCTGACTGTAGTTTCGATTGATAAACGTGGCTTCCATTGCCATATTTCGGGGCAGATTCTGGTGAATACCATCTTCCGGTGGTGGTTCGCTTGCTGTTTCGCTCACCGTGAAGTAATCTTCAAAAAAAGCAACACGACAATACATGGAGGATAGGGTACGCAACGCACAAGGTATTCGCTACTTGCGCTAAGCATTCTGGGTGGTCAACTCTCTCTCTTGCTTTGTTAGCTTGCGACCACCCATAATTCATAGCGCGAGTAGCGAATAGTAAGTAATAGTAGTTTCAGTAGAGCTGCACCACACTTACACAGTACCACATAGCACGCATTTCCAGTATGACGTGATGAAGCTTGAAATAGGAAGTGAAGATTAGGACCATGTAATATCCAAAAGGGGTATAGATAGGTACCTACCCAGTTCTGACTTGTCCCTCTTGTCAAAGAACAGCTTGTCTCCTATGCGAATAGCCACAATATCCCAGCTGTACACACTGCGCGTTGAGCACATCAGAGTCGACAGGATTATGTCCGTGGCAAAAACGTTGCCAGTGCCCTCTTTCGCCAACTAAACAAAACAGGAAATAAATAAAAAAGTACCGCCAAAAATATCAAAATGAACTTAGGGGAAGAATGGAGCACCAGCACACAGTGTAAACGAAGGAGGCAATCCCTGGCTCATATTCGACCCATTACAATGGGTTTTACGAAACCCATCATAATGGGTCGAATATGAGTTAGGGATTACCTCCTTCGTTTACACTGTGTGCTCCATTCTTCCCACAGGCCCAATAATATATTTTTGGTACCCCCAAGGTACACCATTTACAGAAAAGTCCACTAAATAGACCACACCAATCGCAAGCGACAATCATTACTTTCTGAATGACCGGATCATCAGTTGTGGTGATGGTGTAGTAGAGTCGGGGGAATTCTCAATAGAGGTCGCTCGCTTCGCGTAGTCACTCGGTCGTAACTCTTGTCGTAGAACTCCAGTCGGCCGTACTGATGCTCATTTCTGCAGTAAAACAGAATCCACATACATCTCACCAAGTACAAAAGTCCAAAAAAACCAACGTACGTACCACCAAGTTTACGCGCGTTAGCTAGCAACTTTGGTTAGATGAGGGGTATGGGGAGATGAGGGGTAAACCACCATACCGTGGGGGTGAACTTACCCCAAGGGCAGTTTTACCCCACGCTACCCTATCCACCTACTTATGTACATACATTTCGGCGGTTTTACCCCACGCTACCCTATCTACCTACGAATGCATACATTTCAGCGGTTTTACCCCACGCTACCCCTCCAATCTACGAATGCACATATATACAGTACATTTCGAGGCCCTCCGGAGCTTCAGCGACTCTTAATTTCTGCAATCTCTGAAAATCCATCTCTTCCATCACTGACCAGTCGGGTCGCACTTGAATACTCGGCTGTCGGGCCTTATGATGACCCCTTTGGTCACCCCAACGCCCTCCCCTGCCTAGAAAAAAGAAAGAAAACAGACTCAGCGTAGGACGCAGGAACTGTGGCAAAAAGTTGGATGGGATAGACGGAAACGAAGCCTATAGGTAAAATCGACTCATAAACATACAGTATTGAGTATCAATCTACGTGGCTACGTGCATTGCTGTTTCATCTTATGTTCATAGGTTACGCACGCGGAAAAGAAACTTTGCTTGCTCTGCAGTACAGTACCTACCGTCCCATCCACGGCGTTGCTGGCCAAAACCTCGTTTGCTCCATTGCTTCATCACCTTTTGACGTTCTCTGTAAAAAGACATAAAAGTGACAGGTTACATATCCATAGTGGCCAATAAGAGTTCGCCATGGCCCTCAAGTCGAGCCAGACTATACTACAACATAGTCTGGCCACTAAGAGTTTGCTATGGAACTCAAGTCGAGCCAGACTATACTACAACATAGTCTGGCCACTAAGAGTTTGCTATGGAACTCAAGTCGAGCCAGACTATACTACAACATAGTCTGGCCACTAAGAGTTTGCCATGGACCTCAAGTCGAGCCAGACTATACTACAACATAGTCTGGCCACTAAGAGTTTGCCATGGCCCTCAAGTCGAGCCAGACTATACTACAACATAGTCTGGCCACTAAGAGTTTGCCATGGCCCTCAAGTCGAGCCAGACTATACTACAACATAGTCTGGCCACTAAGAGTTTGCTATGGAACTCAAGTCGAGCCAGACTATACTACAACATAGTCTGGCCACTAAGAGTTTGCTATGGAACTCAAGTCGAGCCAGACTATACTACAACATAGTCTGGCCACTAAGAGTTTGCTATGGAACTCAAGTCGAGCCAGACTATACTACAACATAGTCTGGCCACTAAGAGTTTGCTATGGAATTCGAGGCGCATTGCGTAAAATAGATTCACAACTACGGATTTTTGTCCATGGTTTGTGTACTCCTATTTTGCAAAAGCACATGCAAACTACACAGGACGACTTGAGTCACATAGTCAACTCTCTCTGGCCAGACCAATATATGCATGAGGCATAAAAGGAAGACAATGAAACCCACTTGTTGAGTACGCGGGATGCTTTGGGATTGGACTGATAATATCCAGCCTCCTTTCTTCGCTCCCTTTCTTTAGCCAATAGTCGTCTCTGAAAAATTAAAATGTCAGTTATGTTCAGAATTTTCAATCTATGTTGCGCATACACTACACATACATTATGCTGAATATTGCGCAGTTTATTGGCGCGTTGCATGGCCGTTTTCTGGGGTCGAGAAGTGTCCACCAGTTGAAAACTGGCATCTTCTTCATCGTGGTAGTATCCGTACTGACTCCCCATCGGCCCACTACTGTACTGTTGCGCGTAGCGTTGAGCTGGAACAAGAAAATAAGCAAGAATCCATAAAAATAACGTGTTTTGAATAGTAACATTACCAAAAATACATATTCTGCTTAGGGGAAGAATGGATGACTTAGTGTAAACAAAAGAAAGCATCCCTGGCAGATATGCGCCCC
The DNA here is from genome assembly GCA_030247985.1 of Epsilonema sp. ZAB3_2. Classification (NCBI taxonomy): domain Eukaryota; kingdom Metazoa; phylum Nematoda; class Chromadorea; order Desmodorida; family Epsilonematidae; genus Epsilonema; species Epsilonema sp. ZAB3_2. Next base: position 3,218 of record JASAMW010003749.1, read on the forward strand.
AATTAGGCATTTGGGTTTTTGAAATATCAAATTACTTGGATAGCCAACTATTTGGATTCGTAAAACCCAATTATTTGGTTTCGTAAAATAATTTTGTAAAACCCAATTATTTGGTTTCGTAAAACAAAATTATTTGGTTATCCGTTATCCAAATAATTGGATATTTCCAAAACCCAAATAATTGGGGCGCAATCTGCGATTTGCCAGGGATGGTTTCTTTCGTTTACACTAAGTAGAGTACATTCTACCCCTAAGCAGAATATATTTTTGACATTACGCTTACGATTGAATCTACGATCTTGATAGGCCAAAGCGCCGGTCCAATCGGCGATTTTCCCGATCTTATCCGCCTTGTTGAACGGCTGAAACGGCAAATTGACAAATTGCCCCGGCAGGCCTACTGGACCCCATCCCGTAGGATTATCCTGGATTTTCGGTAGGAGAAACTTGGGCGATTTGGTATCCTCTGTGGGCGTGGGTTTCGCGCTTTCTTCTGTCATAACTGCTTGTTTTTCGAGGCAAATTTTGAAGCAAAATGTTCGTGAAATTTCTTCGGGCCTAAACAAAATTTTCTTTTTTTTCCGCTCGTTGTTTCGTTCGGAAGGAACATTGAAGCATATGATCCACACCGGTCCCATCCCTCGTGGCCGCACGAGGGACAGCAGGCTCTCGAAGCGAAAAAATAATTACGGTAGCCTACGTACGTGGTAAAAACGAAGACGACGAAGCGCGCAGCGAGCAGAAGGAAGAAAAGAAGAAGCGCGCGCGTCGTGGTCTTCGTTTTTACCACGTACGTAGGCTACCGTAATCCCTTTGCGATCCTTTTTCGCTTCGAGAGCCTGCTGTCCCTCGTGCGGCCACGAGGGATGGGACCGATGTGGATTGAAGGCTCTATGGAAGGAAACAAAAAAGCAAGTACACCTAGAGCTAAAGAGGCCCTAGGCGCCCTAGGAATACATGAAAACGTTGTCAATTTCGCTAATGATAAAAACAATACCAAGAAATGCAAATGGCGCTGCAAAAAGTGGCACTATTTCGACGCCAAAGCACCCAGCGTGGCCGATGGGTCTCTGTCAATCAATCAATAGAGCCAGCTATTTTGTAAAGCTCCATAGCCAAGCCAAAGACACACCACACGCCATTATCTACCAAATCTGACCCCATTGGATGTGGAGTTGGAACTAGCTGAAATCCGCTGCAAGATGTATCCGCTGTCATCTCGCTTCAAGTTCAGAGATTCGCGCAGCGAGCTTCATCAAGCTCCAACCGCACTGCACATCTTGAAATTTCGCCACAGTACCTATTTCTTATTATTTATAATCCATACTCCATCCAATATTAACTGTGTCATGTCACGTCATCAAATTTTCTCACATACGGGTATTTACAAACGCAGGCTACCTAAAAAAAAGTATCACTTTTCCTCGTCCCTTTTCGGTTTTCTTTCTTCCACTTCTCTCTTCACGCAAAGACCCGGTTCCATGTGGTGCCACATGGAAATGATTCCCTCTTGACTGATGCTTCGCAGCCATTGATTGCGTCCAGTCCCGTGTTCCGACTCCGTTCCCAATTCCACAACTCCTACTTCCTCAGCCCTATGCTTCCCTTCTGTAAACCGAAGCGCAGAAACCCGTAGGCAAAGGTCGGGCAGTTGTTCTTCGCGAAAATCTCGAAACATCAAATGCTCGTTCCAGGTAAGATTTGAGCTGCCGCTACGGGTAGTTGTGGTTTGAATACGGATCGGACCCACGTAAAAACCCTAAAATACTATTTAGGCCTATTTATTTATTTACTTTGGTCTTTATTTATTTATTTATTTATTTATTTATTTATTTATTTATTTATTTATTTCATTTATTTCTTTATTTCTTTATTTCTTTATTTATTTATTTATTTATTTATTTATTTATTTATTTATTTATTTATTTACCTATTTATTTGTTTAATTACTTATTTGTTTATTTATTTTTCTTTCTTGCGTTTCTAACCTGCTTGGACAGAGAAATGCGAATAGCGTACTGCTCTGTGGGTGAAAAATTCTTGCCCTCCTGTACAGTGACGATAAGCTCCTTCAAACTTTGCAGATACAGTATGCTGAGCTGAATTCTTATCCTCGCCTTCTTCTGTGCCAAGAAATCCGCAAGTCTTTTCCGCCTCAGTTCTGCAGTATCTGCGGAGTCATAGTCAGTAGGATATAATTCGTCTCCGTCAAACTTTGGCTGAGGGTTAACATAGCCGAAGTCGAAATCGTGCATCGTGATGCGTCGAGTAGCAACTGCGGCGTCCGCGTCGTCGTCAGTTTTGCGAATTTTTGCCAAATCCCACTTCCAGTAGCGTTTATACACGATCGCTAGTACCGTAATTGTGATAATTAACAGACAGAGGACAGGAATTACCGATAGCCACAGGAATGAAGGGTCAATCATCGTGAAAATGCTTCAATTTTACATTCTTTGTTTCATGTCAGTTTTTCAAGCAGCGTGACTAGGATACAAAAATAGGCGTGTTATTGAAAAATGGTTCTGCGTTAGCTTTGCGAGTTACAATAATTGCGTTGCTGCTGTAACAGACTATAGTTTCGTAAAAGTGTACGTCAAAACGGTAATACCGAAAAGCAGGGCATTTTGCGCTTTCGGACAATAATTCTAAACCTGTGTGTGAGGGCTAATTATTTTTCCTAGCGTGCAACAGCAAATCACACGCATCCTTGATCGTACAGTTGGGCCGAAACGGGTAGATCATGACTGTTAAATAGCGGGAAAGATGCAATGTATGTATGTAGCGCGGTGAACGGTGAAAACGACTGGTTGGTCCACCGTGACAGCTTGTTGGCTAATTCAGCAAAAAGTGTGTTTTCATTGTGAAGTCCAGCTCCTGTTTTCATTGTCCCGACCCGACCACCAACAAACAACCGACTAGTATCCGCATCCAGAACTGCAATAATTGCTCAAACACATGCCGTCCCGAAATGACAAATCAAGCCCTGTGGTGGAAGAAGTTTCATGCTGCTTTGCTTACGCTACATGTGTTTATAGTCGTGTAATGTACATACAGTACAGTAGTTTTTACAATAGTTTTTTGGAACTATGTAGTTCACCCATTCATGGGCTAAGGCTAGTTTGTAGACGGGCAAGGCTTAAGCTTAGGCAAGCTTGTAAACTTGTAGACTTTGGCTAAACTTCTAGATCGGGCTAAGGCTGCTTAGGCTAGCTTGTAGACTTGGGGGCGCATGTAGGCTTTACTTATAGATTGGGCTTGGGCTTGTACATAGTACATACACATATGTACATTGGTACATAATTTAATTTGGGTTTAGGTCTACACTGGTAGGCTTAGTTTAGCTTTGTTGTTTGAATACTTGAGCTTTCAGGCAATTAGGCTAGGCTTAGGCTAGCTTGTAGACGGATAGGTTGTGGACTTGACAGCAAGAGCATCAGTTTTCCCTTTTCATTGTTGAAATGGACCACCTTATGTAGTGCATAAAACAGCATAATATTGTTGTCATTTATAACATGCGACAGGGCTTCATGTTCATGCATGTCATTGAAGTGAAGCTTACGCGGCATGCATACTGCGAGAGACGTTATTGCACATCAGAGAGACACAGATAAATGGCGCAGTAAACCTGCAGTATCGTATGCCGTAAACTGGACATCACGTAAACTCATACCCTTTATACGTACACACTTGTAATGTATGTACGTATTCGCACATTTGCCTACATGTTCTACACATGTGCCTGATGTGTGTTGTGTACCTTTACCTTCCTTCATACGGACACGACCAGTATGTATGTATGTATGTATGTACACATACACACACATACATACGTATGTAAAACATATTCTCCAGCGAGCCGCCATAGTTTTGCATTGGTCGGCTGCATTTTGCATTGCAAAACTGGTCGGATTGGGTGGGGGCTGCTGGATCGTTTGACTTTTGCGCGCTCTTTTCCCACCGTACACACACCGCATAGGTATACAGCCCGCACTTTTGTGCCAGTTGTGTGGTAGCGCCTGACGAGGATTTTCTATCAAGCAAAACAGTGTCAACTTTTTACCCCAGACCACTCCTGCGCTCCTCCTTGTGTCGTTCTTTTCGCGAGCTACCGGTTGTATTTAAAACAGTACGTACGTACAGGTACAGTGTGACGGTGTGATTTGATTATTTTGTCGAGTTTTTGAGCTGACGCCTTTTCCCGTTTTCCGTGCAGTGTCGTCAACTTGAAATTCTGGATGACTCAGGTTAGGGGCGGAGGTGGGATCAATTCTCTTGACTTTTCGGTGTCTGCTTTGCTCATTGCTTCGCCTTGTTTTCTCTATGTCGTTCTACCGCCCTTTGGTGCTGCAGTCATCTTGTGGTACGCAAAGATACACAGGGTACTGTGGGGTAAACCCGACCATCTAAAGCCTATGTGAATGAATTTTCGAACTTTCGAATGAATGAACTTGTGTTTCAGTAAACATGATGAACCAAAATAGCTCATTTGAATGAAAGAGCAGAGTTCAAGGACGGCTCGATTGACTTTTCTTCGATCGATTGAAGCGATTGATCGCACTCGTTTTCTTTCACGCAGACGTAGACATGTCGTGCAATACGTTAGTTCCGCGTGGGCGCATTGATTTCTCCGAGCTCGACTTGCACTGCACTGCATTGTACCCTGGCTGCCAAAACGATGACACACTGTTCATGGTCCATTTTTTGCGCCCACGGGCGAAAGAAAAACAACGCCGGCGCTATGTAATCGCGGAATAGGGTTAGTTGCCTCTGGCACGCACCAAATCAGCAGTTTCGAGTTACTGTTAAGATATCATCCGACTTTACCCCGCAGTACCCTTTGAAATTCTCGTGCGATTGCGGGTTATGGATTTTTGCGAAAAAAAACATTGGGCGACTCGTAAAAGTTCTTTGCCACTTATTCACCAGTATTCAAAACAAATTGAAAAGTTCGCGCTCCTGCCTCAAAAGCTGACGACACAACACACAACAACGGCGTCCATTCTTACTGCCATCAAAAATATATAATTCTGCTTTGGGGAAGAATGGTAGTGTAAACGAAACAGAGCGGCATCCCTGGCAGATATTCGCCCCAATTATTTGGGTTTTAGAAATATCCAAATATTTGGATATCCAATTTTTTGGGTTTTACGAAACCATTTTATTGGGTTTTACAAAGGCGAAACCAATGTAATGGTTTCGTAAAACCCAAAAAATTGGATATCCAAATAATTGGATATTTCAAAAACCCAAAAAATTGGGGCGAATATCTGCCAGGGATGCTCTGTTTCGTTTACACTACGTCGTCCATTCTTCCCTAAGCAGAATTGTATATTTTTGCTGCCATTTTGACGGCATTATCTTGGTTCCAACGTAAAGTCGTATTCAGGCCGTCACTTGCAGTTTTCACCCCCTTCAATAAATCTCTCAATTTCGCGAAAACTTTTGCCATGCATCTCTTGTTTGTTTCTCTCGTTTTCTGCGCAACATTATTCGGCGGTTTAAGTCTCCATTTTGTTTTTCCGCTGATTTTTGATGGAATGTGACGGGGCGTTAACGCGACAATGAAATTACTGGACCAGAGATTATTGTAGTACCGTACTGTGGTATTAATTTTATTTGCATTGTTTTGTAACCATTTTTGATCAGGCGCAGCTTATTTCTAGCCCTCAACTTTAGTAGATTAAAGTTTTAAGCAACTTTAAAACAATTCTTAAAAGTTTAAACAAATTTTAAAAATACATTATTCTTGCGCGAGCGCGGAAACAGCAATCAGATGAAAAATTACCACTTATTATTTTATGTTATGTCAATCGTGTATTAATTGTATTCTCACTTTGTTCGCGGTGTACATGACTTTATTTCGTCAGGTATGACTGAACTGGATTTAATTTAGACACTGAAACTGGACGATGGTAAAATGAGTGAAAGAATACGGAACACCTTCGGGAGATACAACAGAGACAGAGGTAACATAATAAACGGTTCTTAATATTGTATTGAAATGTAAATATTCGTAGGTTATATTACACCGACCGACTTTAATATTCAAATAAAAGAATAATTTCGATAATATTCACAGGAAAAATGCCCACCTAAAAGCTCCACCGCACAAAATAAAAAGTGTCAGCCAAAATTTTACGTAATTTTAATAGGCGCTCTTCCTGCGCTGCCAGCACTTGTATAGGTATTTACGTACGTTATGTACATAGGCCTACAGTCACGCTTGGTACTGAACACTATTTCATTTGCACCTGGATAGGTACTGTAATGTTTCGTGTATAGCCCCCTGGGGCTATATGATCGGTAATCCCCGATTAGGGGGGCTATATTCGAGGCGGGGCTATACAAAAGGGGGGGTTATATACGAGGGCATTTTGCATTAGTGACGAAAGTAAGGTTAATTGACCCCCTGAACTCGTTTTTATGGCTTATTTTGCCTTTACACAAGCTAAAGTGGTCTAAAACAGGCTGCTCTTGCGCAAAAATTATCATTTTTGACAAGGATTGACCATTTCTGCTGAGGTGGTCGAGAGGGGTGAAAACCAAAATGTATCCCAAACTGTCCCAAATGATGCGCCATCAACTTCTATGGCTAGAAACACGCAGGAAACGCTGTTTTTAGCTGTAAAAACCTTCGTTTTCGTCGTTTTTCGCGGTCTTTGATATGGGGCTATATACGAGTACAAATGACGATAGGCACCGATTAGGGGGGCTATATACGAGGGGGGCTATATTCGAGGGGGGGCAATACACGAAACATTACAGTACGCCGATACGGTATTGATCTACGTACGTGCATACGTACGTACTACGGGTAAACTGCGTGTGACGTGCGTGAAAGTGAAAGCACATGAGCAGTTTCAATGCGTATCTGTCCTGCCATTCTTTTTTCAGCTTCTCCTAATAGCAACGACAAGGCGAATCGTCCAGAGAACAAGCCGTGGCGAGTGAACATGCGATCGAAACAGCAGCTGCAACAGCAGGAAACGCCTCCACCCAAACCGCCTCTATACCCATCGCAGGACATGAATCCAGATGAAAATGGCACTAATGCACTGCCCGCTTCTGATCAAGTTGAAAACTCTCCAGCACCTGCGAAAGAGCAGGAGAGCGCGGGCGGAATCGAACCTCCCGCCGCGTCGCCGCCATCCGCTGCTCAACCGCCTGCGCCATCCCAACCCGGGCTTTCGGCCTTGGAAAGACTGACTTTGGACTCGAATACTTCTGCAGCCGCTGCCGCCGCTTATACAGGGCCGGATGTTGGTACTACAACAGCTGCCGAACAGGGTGTGAAAGTGAGAGAAGAAGAAACGCCCGCTTCTGACGAAAATGCAGGAGAAGAGGAGGAATTTAGGCATCCTGCAGCTGCGAGAGTTGTCAACGGTGCCAATGGAGCCATAGTCAGAGGATTGGGTGCGTTAGCGGAATCGGAAATGGAGGAGAATTTGGAAGGTAGGCAGGGTATCATGGGGTAAATCCGGCCGGTTTTATTGGTGGGTAGAACGACGGTCCGGCCACCCACGTGATGTGAGGTGTCCGGGCTTACCCCACATTACCCTTTCGATTTGCCAGGTTCAATCAATAAAGCTGACCGGTAATCCAAATTACATACAACAGTATACCTACATACATACTGTACATAGTATTTCGTTACCTAGTTTAGAGAGGACTTTCGTTGCAGAAATCAAGCGACTGGATACCCAGTTGGACCACTTGAACGAGTGCATGGACCAGGTGGAGCTGCGCATTAAGAAGCACAACGACAAGATACACGAGATGCTGGAGACGCAGAAAACGGCCAGGCTGCAGCGACGAGCCTCATTCCAACAGGTGCAGCAGTCTGGAGAAAGAATGCGTGCATACCGTACTTTATTTACCGATGCGTTCTGTGTGTGTTGCCCCGTCCTATGCCTAATTTGGATTGGCAATTTGGATTGTCCAAATTTGACAACACGATAAGATGGCCCAATGCACAGCCCCATTAACCATGAACATGCAGTTTTTGTGCAAAATAGATAGCAAAGTACGTAAAGGGTCACGTCATGAAACGAAGCTGCCAATCGAGAAGGAAAACTTCCCAGCTTTGCCAGGAAATCGAACCCTGGACCTCTCGCGTTCCATCCAGGCGAGCGCCCTAACCACTTCACTACGCACCTGAGTGACCCCAGTCACACAATTTTCCCTGTTGATCATGACAGCTGACCAAAACTGTCTCATGTCATGTTCCGATCCGACATTCCCCTATACTACCAAAAACCATGTTGTCCATATCACTTGAGAATTGAATAAATTTTTAAATCTTTTCAGAGGCTCAACCAGAGTCAGCAGGAGGATGAGGATTTTCACACGCAAGTTCGCGCCATGCTGGACCGATGCAATCAGTCGCGAAGAGCCAGCGTCCCCGTTTTCACTGAAGAATTCCAATCAGCCCTGGCCAGCAGACAGAATGAAGCACCGTAGTGGTATACGTACCGTAGATACAAACCTACTGTACTGTCAAGAACATATAACCCCTGTATTGGGAAGAATAGGTGATGTGATCTATGGTGAAGAGAAACGAGGAGGCATTCGCCAATGTGATTCGCCCCTAATTTTTGGGTTGTTTGCGAAATTCAATGATTTTCGGGGTTCCCGAAAATTAGGGGCAAACAGTAAACACAAATAGAACTAACCAAATAATGTCTCCTCGTTTCTGTTCACATCCAACCACCCCCCCCCCCCCCCACGGAGGCGTTAGACCGGGTTCGGCGATCCAAAGTTGCAGATTCGAATGGTTCGGTAATTGACGCTGATGAAATGGATGCGTAGACCTGGCGACGGTTCCAGTCGCTCATCATTTGCTTGAATCCAGAAGGTGGTGTCGCCTCCGTTTCTTTTCCTTTCTTTTCTGTCTGTCTGAAATCGGGCGTAACACATTATTTCTGTGATTGCGAAAGTTAGAATTTAGTATTACACGGACTGTTGGCGGTCCAGAGCGGCGAGCGTACTACAGCACGGCGCATAGACAACCGTTAAAGTTGTCCGTGGAAAACCCAGCCTGTTAGACCCCCAACTTGGTTTGTGGGATACGATCAGCCATTCTCTCATTACAGGGATTTTTTGGTACTGTATAGGTTGTATTTTGTCAATGAGCTCCTGTCTACACTAGACCGTGTGGGTGGTTTGGTGTGTGTGTACATATTTATGTACAGTACATTCAGCTTCCATGCTAGGTATAAAGTACATACGTCTACTAATACCTTCTCACATTGAGATCAAGCTATTGCAGTGGTAGAACTTTTCCTACGATTATGATTTCTGTATCTGTTGTTCGTAATTTAATTATGATACGTACGGAAGGACATAGTGTACGTACATACGTACTTACTACGTAAGTACCTAACTGACCTTTGGTCTTTGGTGCACCTTGGAAAAACGATTACCGTTTCTATGCATGGTTCCGATGCAGAATGAATCATGATAAATTTATCATAAATAATCCGCTGAAATAGGCTTATTCTAGTTATTGATTTTCTGTATTTTTGTGATAAAAATTTGTTCCCGACCCTGAAATTGCTCGTCACTCGAGTACCCGTACTGTACGTACTGTACTGTATCTTGTTTTTGTAAAAAATTGTCCCGACCCAGAAATTGATCGGTTCGACCGACTTTTCCCCAACTGCAACATGTATTGAATGAATGTATTGTTTTAGACTTTATTTATGTACAGTCAACAGTCGACATACGCACCTTCATATTATTATGTACGTATACAGCCTTCTCTAGATAAAAAGTCGGTCAATAAAAAATGCCACCCTCTCCCACAGTTCGTGATCGAATTCAGACGAAATAGGTCGAGCGTATAGGACGGAGTCTGTCCACGACGTCAAAAACAATCCTATAAATACCGCGAAAATAATTGTCGAAAACATTTCCTGAAAAATTTATCTAAACATCATACCTGTACGCACAAAAAGTGTAAAATCGAGAAAAACGAATAAGTTTCAGAGCAAAACAACAACTATTGGAGTTAATCTACGGCAGTGGCTGCGAACAATTTCTTGAAAAGGTACCTACAGTACATCCGTCTATTGGCATGATGAACGTCGCTGGTACCCCAACCATCAAACAGGAACCATCGGATCTTAACGAAGAAATTGTCATATCTGTGGTCACTGAAAGTCCTAGCAGCTATCCAACTTTAAGAAAGGTCCTCGCACTACGTCCCATCTTCACTGGACCACAACAACAGGAAGCTGCAATTCCAGTGTTTAAAGGCAAGTTTCTGAGTCGTGTGAAAGTCTGACTATAGAAGGCCGGACACCCTCAATATTTCACATTTCCTGTTCGGTTCACAAATAAGTACTACAAACATACGAATGCAAAACATATTCGCACCCCTCGTTGAGGAGTTATAGATGCGCAAAAGCCTCCTTACGTTTTAGGCGAAAATTACATAAAATGCATTATTTTTAGATTCCAGTGGACGCAGCCGGCTGAAATTTTGTAGCACACACATACCCCCTCCACCTAGGGAATTTTAGCCTTCTAGCCCTCTCACACTGGAGTTATGCGTTTTACAGTCAATTTCCATGCAAACTGGGCTAGATATTTTTTAAGGTTATATGCCTATAGCTCATTAGAATACGGCTGCTGAATTTTTATCCCTTTAGGTAACCCATTATAGATTTGAAAATACAAAAAGAAAAAATTTGAGTGGTCCGAGAAAGAGAAATGGTCCTCATGAATAAGTGAAAAATTCAGGGAAAACTTTTCTCGCCTTTTTCTATTATTCAAGATAAATGAGCAATACCACTGGAGCTTCACTCTAAAAAGTAACTATCTTATGTAGAATTTGATGTAGATTTCAAAAATAAATTGGTTTTTCAAAAAAAATTTAACCCCTAGCATATAATTTTGCAAAAGTAGTATATTTTTGTAGATATTTTTGAGAATTTTTGTGGTAAAGGATTAATTTTTTGGAAAATCAATTTTTTATTTCTTGAAATCTACATCAAATTCTACATAAGATAGGTTACTTTTAGAATGGAAGCTCTAGTGGTATTGCTGAATCATCTTGAATAATAGAAAAAGGCGGGAACATTTTTCCTGAATTTTTCACTATTCACGAGGACCGTCTCGTTCGTGGGACCACTACCGAATTTTTTCTTTTTGTATTTTCGTAAACTATAATGGGTTACCTAAAGGGATAAAAATTTTTAGAGCGGCCGGTACTGTATCTAATGAGCTATAGGCATATAACCTAAAAAAAAATCTAGCCCCAGTTTGCATGGAATTTACTGTAAAACGCTATAACTCCAGTGTGAAGTGGGCTAAGAAGGCTAAAAATTTCCCTGCAGGGAGGGTCCGAAAGGGGGCATGTGTGTACAAAATTTCAGCCGGCTGCGTCCACTGGAACCTAAAAAGAATGCATTTTATGTAATTTTCGCCTTAAAACGGGTCAGGAGGGTTTGCGCATCTATAACTCCTGAACGAGGGCGAATTTTGAGATGCGGTCTTTTCGATCCATCTCGATGTGTTGGTAGTACTTATTTATGAACCGAATAGGAAATGCGAAATTTTGAGGGTGTCCGTGTACAATGCACACACCAGGGAAACCTTGCCTTAATGGTATCACAGAACAACCGGTCCATCGGCAAAACTCTGCGAAGAAACGAAACAGACCAGACAAACTGTCGGAGCTTCCGACAAGCAAACAAAAGGACCGTACCCTAAAAAGACTAAGCCGCCGCCAAAACAGAGCGAAAATTAGGCCTAACGGAAATAATATTGACAATATTAATTCGACTATTAACCCATCCTCTATTTCGATGGTCGCACCGGGCAAAATTCGACTCGCGCCGACAAAATCGCCAGCTACCAAAACGTCATCGCAGGTGCACTTGGTAGCATTCAGAAAAATTGTTAGAAAAAATGGGACCAAAATAATGCGACCGCGATGCAATCGCAAGCGTTGCTAATGCGACAGTAATGCGCATCCTAAAAACCTAAGCCCTAAGCCTAAGCCTAAGCCTAAGCCTAAGCCTAAGCCTCAGCCGAGGCCTCAGCCTAAGCCTAAGTCTAAGTCTAAGCCTAAGCCTAAGCCTCAGCCTAAGTCTAAGCCTAAGCCTAAGCCTAAGCCTAAGCCTAAGCCTCGCGATGTTTTGGTCGCCCTACCACATGTGCGTCACATTTGCTCGACCATGGGCGACCATCGAAATAGAGGATGGTTTAATGAGCCTTCAAAGTTGGACGCGGACAAGAGCTGCAAATTGCAGAATACAGCGGATAAAAATCCATCCTGGGATTGGAGCCAAGCTGTGGTGTGCTTCCACTGTGATATCGCCTTTAGGCATGTGCTAATGTACCAAATTCACATCGGCTACCACAGCTATGAGGATCCATTCAAATGTAACCGGTGCGGCGCAAAATGCAGGGATAAAGTTAGCTTCTTTTTGCACATTAGTCAAGAAGAGCATTGAGCCACTACTGTTATTTGTATGCACATTTTGTACGTATTATGTATGTACGTTATGCAACGAGCAAGAGGTCAGTACGTACGTAGTGCTTGCGATTCACACGTGATGAGTAAAAAAGCAACGGTGAAAATAAAAATGTATTCATTCAGGGTGAGTTTGAACGCAACATTGTGAGCCTTTCACAAACAAAGCACAGACATGAAACACCAATGCCAATCACATAGCCAAGTATCACTGATGTCAGACCAGACGCCCTGAGAGGTTTTGGTTGGCCCAAATTGGATGATCTAACAAATTCACTGTTGGATGCTCGCAGAAAAACTGACCGCTTGGTTGCTTTCGGCAAGTAGTATGCGAGAAAATGTTCTACCGAATAGATATTATAGAGAATACACTTCAACATCTTTCTTTGCCTTGCGGGCATTTGCTTTGAAAGAACCAATGATGAGTAGCTGCTTTTCATTGTGAGTGCGTTTGCCAAATTCTCCTGCACTAGCTGCACATCGCTGCAGACACCCATTAATCGCAGTATACTAGATCGCCAGCCGAAGAAAACCACGTCTTTTCCAGCATCACTGCAAAGCAAATGGCCAAGTTTTGATGTGTCTTTTTCAAAAAGAGGGGGATTTGTCTCCTCAAGAACGGTCGATAATTGCTGCCAGTCCTGTTTTAGCCAGGGGACATGAGTCTGATACTGTAGAATTAGCCGCATTCGTCTTGTAGACAGTAAGTATAGGAGTTCCTGCTTGGAAGAAAATAGGCTCCTTTCTTGGTAATTGGTGACAGTCTGTGCCTTCAAGGCTGCCACAATAAACCACATGATAAGTACAGAAGGAAGGACCCAAAATTTGAGAGGTTTCAACGCCGATTGTCCAGCTATCTCCAGAAAACTTGTTGCACAAGCACCAGCGAAATTTTTCCAGTTTCTTTTGGAACATTCCGTATAGAGGATGAAGACAGCATTTGCCAACAGGGTTGCCAGAATCAAAATTATTGTTGGCATATCTAGGCCAACTTTTAGTGATAAGTCCTCGTTTGCAGGAGTTGCTTGAGCTCTAATTGCGAACGCCCATGAGTCTTTGCTCACTGGAAGAGAAAAATCAACTGCTTGAATCCTAAAAAAAACATCACCCGATCAAACCACTTTGCAGCATCCACGTACACTATTGGTACTACCAAGACTACATAAGGGAGAGAGACTATGCCAGCTAGTATTGACTTCGTGTTCTATGCTACGGCCGTTTTGGTCCCAATCGGGGGCCCGGGTCCCCGATCGGGGGCCCTATAAAATGCATGCAAAGTTGAGATGTCTTTCTTTTTTTCCTTCTCGAACTTTCTCTTCGTTTTCTTTTCCTTCTTTTTTCACAGACGGGGCCCCCGATCGGGGGGCCCGGGCCCCCGATTGGGGGCCCCTTTTCTCTATTTTATATCGATCTACGGGGGCCCCCGATCGGGGGCCCGGGCCCCCGATTGGGACCAAAACGGCCGTAGCATGGAACACGACGCCAATACTAGATGGCTTAGTCTCGTACTACGTATCAGGACTCGATAATAGAGAAGGACTGTGAATCTGTGAGCAAAAGCCGTGCACAGAACTACGCCCGATAAGACAGAGCCAAAAGCGTCCCCCAATTGGGACCCCCGTCTCCCAACTGGGGGACGCTTTCCCCCAAGTGGGGGACGCCATGGGATGCCCACCCAACGTCTTTTGAGTATTCTCATCTTTTCTTTTTGGTGGGCGCTTTATGCGTTTCGTCTCCAACCTGGTGAAAGACGTCCCCCAGGTGGGGGACGGGGGTCCCAGTCGGGGGACGCTTTTGGCTCTTATCGGGCGTCGTTCTGTGCACGGCTTTTGCTCACAGATTCACAGTCCTTCTCTATTATGGAGTCCTGTCTGGTACTATTTGAAAACAATACAGTAACATTTTTGGTCGTCACCTATTCAGTGTGTAGACAAAATCAGTCATCAGCGTGTCCACTTTTCCAAGTTGAACAGCAGCCAATGAGCCAGAACAAGTGCCATTGGCCATGCAAAAGCTTGCTGTAGTCCTGCTTAGGCAAACAAATACAAGGTCAAATATTTGTGCAAGTACACTAGGCTTGCTGCAGAACACGACTTTTGCCATGGTATTGGTGGTCACAGCCAGACAAGGAGGAACATTTCCAATGGTGGAGCAATTGTCGTGTACAACAAAGCCAACTCGAAGAATCGGCTTGCTGTGGTAAACCATTGTTGACAGATTTTCTAAAAAAAAAGGCGAAAACAGCACCGCTGATCCACTCTCTTTGGTCAGGAAGTTGCTATCCTTGGTCCTTGCCCAGTGTGCCCCTGTAACTGAACACCCTTCACCAGAGTAAAACGAACCGGCTATTCACCAGAATATTTTTTATATCTAGAATACTACTAGAACCTATTAGCAAATGTGTTGACATAGTGCAGTTTTTTTCACGTTCACTTTGAAGGAAGCTGCAAACAGAGCTTTTCATGCAAACAATGTTCAGTGAGGATTGAAGCAGAAAAAGTGTATCATATACCACGAGCACAGTGTGATTAGCAAACTAAAGTACAAATTATAATTCTAGGACCCATGTATTATTTATCTCGAGAACTACATACGCGACGTAGAGCAAAGCGGTCAAACTTCCACGGATAACTTTAGCTCGCCTCTCCAATAAAAAAAACCGTTTGTCTCCAGCTGCTCTGTGTGTCGAGATCTCGCCAAATTTCTTCAGTACTAAAATCGCCAAATCGGGCGTGGACCATTGGGCAATTCTAAACCTCGCAAACTCCCGAAAAATCAAAATGGCAGAAATAAGCATACGTGATGAAGACGATGAAAATGCGCATCGGGCGTACAGGGTCGTAGGGTGTCGTGGTTTGCGTGGTTTAGCGTCTGCCGAAAGGTGACACGATTTCAGTGCTGAAGGAATTTGGCGAGATCTCGACACTGAGAGCAGATAGAATCAAACGGTTTTTTTTATTGGAGAGGCGAGCTAAAGTTATCCGTGGAAGTTTTGACCGCTTTGCTCTACGTCGCGTAGTTCTCGAGATAAATAATACATGGGTCCTAGAATTATAATTTGTACTATAAAAGACCAAATTTCAAAAATAGATTTCTTCCTTTACTATGGACAAATCTTTTTCACATCCGCCTTTTAATTTTTCCATGTCGAACAACCTTACTCTTTCAACATTGTGAACTTTTCACAAACAAAGTACAGACATGAAAAACCAATGCCAATCACATAGCCAAGTATTACTGATGTCAGACCAGACATCTTTAGAGGTTTTGGTTGACCTGATGATCTAACAAATTCACTGTTGGATGCTCGCAGAAAAACTAACCGCTTGGTCGCTTTCGGCAGGTAGTATGCGAGAACATGTTCCACCGAATAGATATTATAGAGAATAGATTTCAACATCTTTCTTTGCCTTGCGGGCATTTGCTTTGAAAAAACCAAAGATGCATAGCTGCTGATAGTGAGTGCGTTTGCCAAGCTCTCCTGCACTAACTGCACATCGCTACAGACACCCATTAATCGCAGTACAGTTCGTCTCCAGCCGAAGAAAACCAAATCTTTTCCTGCATCACTGCAGAAAGCAAATGGCCAACTTTTGGTGTGTAACTTTCAAAAATAGGTGAATTCATCTCTAAAACAGTTGATAAGTGCTTCCAGTCCTGTGTTAGCCAGGGGAAATGCGTCTGATACTGTAGAATTAGCCGCATTCGTCTTGTAGATAGTAAATATAGGAGTTCCTCTTTGGAAGAAAATAGGCTCTTTGCTTGGTAGTTGGTGACAGTCTGTGCCTTCAAGGCTGCCACAATGAACCACATGATAAACACAGAAGGAAGGACCCAAAATTTGAGAGGTTTCAAAGTAGATTGGCCAGCTGTCTCCAGAAAACTGCTTGCACAAGCCCCAGCGAAATTTGTCCAGTTTCTTTTGGAACATTCCGTATATAGGATGAAGACAGCATTTGCCAACAGGGTTGCCAGAATCAAAATTATTGTTGGCATATCTAGGCCAACTTTCAGTGATAAGTCCTCGTTTGCAGGAGTTGTTTGAGCTCTAATTGCGAACGCCCACGATCCTTTGGTCAATGGAAGAGCAAAATCAACTGCTTGAATCCTCAAACAAACACACAATCACCCGATTTAATATATATCTTTATTTTGCTGCAAACATGCGAATACGTACAATGACAAAATCAACATGGTGCGGCAAGGATCACCACGCATCCACGTTCCAGGTCATCGTTCCATTGAAAATATCCTGAAAACACCAGATATTGAGGTTGGTAGGCAATTTTGTCCCCAACTTGCCAGCCACTATTCCCGCACATACTACTTACCATCATTCGACGCCTTTTTCTTTGAGAAATTCATTGTATGGCCATGCCCTTTAAATACTATTTAACATAAGATATACTAATTTCTTCCAAAAGATTTGCGGACATTCCTGCTCCAACTTGTTGTTAATTCCGCTCGAAGAAAAAGGCGTTGAACGATGGTAAGTGTGTGCGGAAAAAGTGGCTGGCAAGTTGAGGGAAAAGGCCTATGATCCGCAATGGCAATATACTGTATATGTCCAGGAGATTCTCAATGGAACAACGGCCTGGAAAGTGATGCGGAGGCTTCACAAGTATGGAGAATATCTCGCGGACCATTAAAAAGGTGCATGCATACGGTGCGTTTTCTTGTGTGTGGTGCAGATAGAAAAAATTGCAGTGTACACTATTCGCCTTTGGTAATTGGAAACAGTAATAGGTAGCCTACCTACCTATTCTGTTTGTAGATATAGACAGACATCAACGTATCCACTTCTCCAAGTTGAACAGCAGCCAATGGGCCAGAGCAAGTGCCATTGGCCATGCATATGCTTGCTGTAGTCCTGTTTAGGCAAACAAATACCAGGTGAAATAGTTGTGCAAATACACTAGACTTACTGCAGAACACGACTTTTGCCATTGTATAGGTGGTCACAGCCAGACAAGGAGGAACATTTTCAATGGTGGAGCAATTGTCGTGTACGAAACCAACTCGAAGAATCGGCTTGCTGTGGAAAACCATGATGTCAGATAAATTTAAAAAGAAGGCGAAAACAGCGCCGCTAGTGGTTCACCAGAGTACAACGGGCTATTCTTTCTCCAGAATATTTTATAAATCTAGACCACTATTGACAGGAATATATAACATTATAGAGGGGGAGGAATATGCAAACAGTGCTGTGAGGCAGAATCAAGGCTCGCGACCAAGTAGTTCCGTATATACGACTTTATCAAATTTGTACTTCCGTATATACGACCACTTTACGAAAGGACTTCCGTATATATGACCATTTCCGTATATACGACCACTTCCGTATATACGACGAACAAATTAGTCGTATATACGGAAGTCCTTCCGTATATACGACCAGACTTCCGTATATACGACCAGTGCGTTTCCGTATCAGTGCGTTTCCGTATATACGGAAACAACTGGTCGTATATACGGAAGGACAATTTTGAAAAAGTCGTATATGGAACTACTTGGTCGCTAGCCTTGCTTCTGCCTCACAACACTGTTTGCATATTCCTCCCCCTTATAATGTTATATATTCCTGCTATTGACTATAAAACCTATTGTACAAAATGTGTTGACATAATGCAGTTTTTTCACGTACACGTTGGAGGAAGAAGCAAACAGAGTTTTTCAAGCAAATAATGTGCTGCGAGGGTGGAAAGGGGAGCTCCATAAAGTACGTCACGCTGAAATTCCTCCGCCAGACCCCCCCCCCCCTCCCCCCTCGTCATGCTAACGTCACGCTGAGCCTTACCCCCCCCTTGTAGCGTGACGTCACGTTTCAGTATTGAATAGGGCATGCAATGTATGACGAACGTATGTACGTACTATGTATAGCTGTTGAATTTACTTTGTCTATTTATTTTATAATATGATCTATAGGCCTATACAGTAGCAACAACAATGACACAAGCAAAAATAAAGTACTTTATGCAAAGGTAGACGGGCAACGACACCGATGAATGCTGCACTGAATAAAATTGCATTATGTCAACACATTTTGTACAATAGAACAATACGTAACTGAACGAAGTACAAAAAAATGTATTGCTAGCAAAAATCGAAAGCCTTTCTGGTGCCCACGGGGCCATAAGCTCTCAAAAAGACCCGAAATGGATGCTGTAGCTGCAAAATTGAGTGAGTTATGAGTGAATCTGCGCGCTTTTAGTACTAAAATATCGATTATTGATCGATTATTGGTGATCGGCTGATCAGATCAAAAATCGAAGACCTTCTTGCCACCCTTGGGCATATAAGCTTTCGAATGAGCCATTGGCGAACGCTGTAGCTGCAAAACTGAGCGAGTCTATAGCATCACAGACAGACAGACATCAGCCCTATTGTTAGTAGATTTACGTATCCAATTTTGAACTGCGTTTGTCTGTACTTGCAGGCGGCGGATGATTTGGAGCACTGGAAGAGGAGTGGCGGTGGTGCCAAGCAGCCGGGAGCGGCGCGCGAGCAGCCGGAAGTAAGCGCCGAGGCGGCGGAGACGGCGGACGACCACCCGCCTCCCCCTGTCCCGTTTCCTTCCCTGGCAGCTGCCTCTTCGTCTGGCGGGCGAACGGGGAGTGCGGCTCCACACCTGGCTCAGTACATGATGCAGATTGTGACGAGCTGGGGTAAGAAGGGCAAGAATATTGCGGATCATCTGCACGTCATTCCAAACTCATCGTAGGACGCCGCAGCCTCAGCCGATGCCTACGAACAGATCTACGTCAACGAGGAACAGGATGACCTGGAGAGGCAGAACGCCGAGTAAGCTGCAGGGCTTATGCCGTGTTCAGATACGTGTACGCCCGAGACAGTGCAGGTTGCGGTGCGGGTGCGGTGCGTACGTTACGTACGCGGCAGGTACTCACTTTTCGAGCGTATTTCGGGCGTGCACGTTGGACGCACGTCGCTATCTGAGTGTGGCATAAAACTGAACGGTGTGGATTTCGGACACTTTTTGCTTTCCTGCTGACAAGCTCTTGACCGAAACTACCTACCTATCTCGAGCTTGGTTAAGAAAAAAGAGGTTACTGTCTGCTATCCCCCAGTGCCGTACACTGTTGTATAGCCTACTGATAGTTGCGCAGGTGCACAGAGTATTACGTACTTTTCCAAGTGCAGACTGAGTAAATAGCAGTTGGTGTGACGGAATGCCCAAAATCGAAGCGCGTGTCTAAACTAAAATACGGGGCTAGGAGTTATTGGGGTTATGTGCTGCTGAAACCCAGCATTTCGTCAGCGGAGCTCAGGTTGCTGTCCGTCATTCCCTCCTGTCCACTGTCCTAATTTACCCCCACTACCCCAGGAGTAAGCGGCGGCAGCAGAAGTTTTGTGCTGTCGTTGGGGCTCGGGACCGCGACGGAAAGAGAAGAAAACCCGTTGCCGTCGTCTGACTTCCCAAGGACAACAGGTGTGTCACGCAGCTCAGCTCCACATGCCACGCGGCTGCCTCCGCGCCTCAGTTCAGTATGACCCAGCTGCCTGATGTACATAAATACAACGCATAAGGTACGTAATGTACATACGTACAGTACGACGGAGCGGGGGAGTGGAGAAGCGCTTTTTTCACGCGAAATGTCTCCCCCCCTTCTTCGCCAGGGTCGCCGGCTCACAGTACCCAATAGAGCTGCGACGGAATACTGTCGACCATAAAGATTGGCCGTCGCGAAGGTTCAACAGAGTTTCAGCTTTCTACACGCTGACTCTACATCTTACAAACCAACGGTTGTTCACGATATTCAGTGCCCCGCCCAGACCAGGAAGCCTGGCAATTTAGGACGACTTGGTGAGTTTGTTCCACTCAATTATATGTAACTCCAGTGCGAAGTACGATTTTCGAGCGGAACCGTCACAGCTCTAAGACCCAGTCAGCGATCAGCCAACCGGTTGCCAGCCGCCCGCCATGTTCTTCTTTCTGTGGCTGTGCCACTTCTTTTAGCCGTGCTTTTCTTTATCTTTCTGCAAAAAGAATGGGGAGACATCCCCCGGCGAGGCAAGAGCACATGGGACAAGACACGACCCGACTCCATGAGAGACGTGTACACCAATAATCTTACATCGAAAAAGCAGACAGAAAAGACAGACTACTGCATGACATGACAGACAGAATCCAAACCGACGAGTACAGTAAGTAGGGGTGGGTGGGCCTTAAAACTTGTCACCACCATAACGAAAATTGCAATTAAAGGTGAGAAAAATAATCAGTGTACGTAGGTACAAAGGTACTAATAGTACGCACTGCCGCAGAGTTATGCTTCCATTATGAAGGTGTAAAATACGTATCGTTTCGGTGGAAGCAAGACAGGCTGTGGCACCATTGAACCCTTGAGCCGAGGCAGCGCACCTTCTCCGTCCCATCTGAGCAGTTGTCCATTCAACTTGACAGATCTGAACAAAAGATAATCTGGAAAAATATTACTAAAAATATTTACAGCTTGAAAATCAAAATGTGGAGGGGAAGGATCCGCATTCCGTAACCACAAGCAGGTGGAATAAAGGTTATTCGGATATCGGATTCTTGGCCCCTTCTGCCTTGGCTTGGTAGTATTGCTATGCTGTGTTACGACGAATAATGCGAGTGTCGACCTTGATAGTAAATTTCCATCCGCCGGCTCCAACAGATGTTGCAGAATCTTTTTCCTTGGGCTCTGCCGGAAACGAATGGCCACTGGTTCATCTCCAAGATTCATGCCGTAAACTGTGACCCTAAGGAATAAATAAATGGGTGTAGAAATACGTGAATTAATTCTTATTGACTGATTTTACCTTGAACAACTTCTATTTTTCTGATGGTTGATGCAATGAGCGTAAAAGCGCAAATTCGATGGGTCAGCTCCGCTAAAACCTTTCAACCGAGTTTTCAGGACGCCAACTGGAGCGTTTCCCCTCAGCGCCACTTGCTTGAACAACAAAGTCAACCAGTAATCCTGCAATGCAACTTCTGAAGTGGATTAGTTGCACGTTCCCGTTGTAGTGTTTGCAATGCTCAGAATCAAGAGCCCATACCGTTAGAGAGTGCGACACAAGGCTTTAGTACTGAGAAATAGGGCAGCAAAGCTTATCGGCTGACTGTCACAGCTTCCAATAGGGCTACAGATTCGAAACTTAGCTCACGCAAATGCTGAAAGTCTCAGCTTTTTCACGGTGCAAAAATTATTCAGATCCGACCACGGCAAGTGGTCAAAACTTTTGATTCTTTGAAGCCGGGTTTTGCCTGCAATACGCGCCCCCGAAAAACAAAGCTGTGACCGCCGGCCCCGCAATTGCGATCCAGCAGTCGCAGCGGTGTCGCTTCCACCAGCAAACTTATCGCGGACTAGTGGCTACGCAATTGCGATCCAGCAAACTTATCGCGGACTAGTGGCCCCGCAATTGCGATCCAGCAAACTTATCGCGGACTAGTGGCCCCGCAATTGCGATCCAGCAAACTCATCGCGGACTAGTGGAGCCGCAATTGCGTGCCACCGCTGTGACTGCTGGATCGCAATTGCGGGGCCGGCGGTCACAGCTTTGTTTTTCGGGGGCGCGTATTGCAGGCAAAACCCGGCATCAAAGAATCAAAAGTTTTGACCACTTGCCGTGGTCGGATCTGAATAATTTTTGCACCGTGAAAAAGCTGAGACTTTCAGCATTTGCGTGAGCTAAGTTTCGAATCTGTAGCCCTATTGGAAGCTGTGACAGTCAGCCGATAAGCTTTGCTGCCCTATTTCTCAGTACTAAAGCCTTGTGTCGTACTCTCTAACGGTATGGGCTCTTGTCAGAATGTATTGACGACAAGAAGAATATTACTGGATTTGGCAAGGTGTCATTGTTCAGCAGAGCGTAGTGTCCATGATAGAACGATTGTCTAACTACCGTATCCAAGCCAAGCTTAGCACTTAACCCAAGCTTGTCGAGCCACCTGAAAGTAATCTGCAGTAGGATCGAGGCACTCACACTGGATAAATTTTCTGCATTCACATTGGACGCGGCCGAGCCGATCGCGAATGGCAGCGAATGAAAATCCCAAGCAACTCCAATTTGCAATGGCATGAGGAGGCATAGACCGTCAGTAGTGCACTACACACGTGGTGAGTAAACACACGGTGAGTTTCAACTTTCAGTTTTGCTTTGCGTTTTGAGCGTTTCCACTTGCTCCCACGGGCGAAATATTTCCCACGTGTTCACACGTGGTCAGTTTCAAACTCCCGGTGATTTCACCGCCCTCCCTATGCATCGTCGCATATGTACTTACGGGGAATTCACCGGGAGTTTTTTTCGCTACGTGTGTAGCGCCCTAGTGTCAATATAAAGCAATCCTTGATGAACGCAACAATAGTATGTACGTACATAATTTGTATAGAGTATACGTACTGTGGACATACTGTACATAAATCCAGCTATGTATGAGTCCGATAATGTTGGAGCACCACCGCCGAAGGCAGATGCGGTTTCGCCCAGCCACAGTCGCTTCCTCTCCTTGTCCACGCCCCGTTGATGTTTCTTGACGATTCTATCGGCGAGTTTCAGCTCCGGTATTAACGAGTCCAATATAGTGACGTTGAGAAATTCAGACGCGGTAGCTGTACGCCCATTGACGTAGTAGCTGCGAAATGGTAAAGCATTTAGTCTTGCCCTTTGAGACAGGCTTATGAAACTGCGTTTGTCTTCAACCCACTTACTGGTGAAATGTAACTGCATTTACTACGCTTCCGGAGCTTTTCAAAAATCTAAAATAAAATGGAAGCATATTTCTACTGTAGAACCAAACCAACACCACGAAACTCATGATCTCCGCAAAATTTGAGGCATCACTATGTACAGTAGGGATACAAAAACAAAACTGGCATCTAGAGAGTGCAGACATTACTTCCGCAGAAACTGGGCCCTTCGTTTATTTTTCGGCTGGCTAAGCGCCGGGCCAATCAGTAAATTCGACTGGAACGTTTGGCTCCTTCTCAGTAATCGAGCCAATTCTTTGTAGTCTTTTCCCAGCTGAACAGGTGACACAGGCTGGTCAAATTTCTTTCTCCAATCATTTGGTTCTGAATAAAATCATGGAGGTGGCATGATGAGATGACCGACATCAATATAGTATCACACAGTTTGCTACAAAAGAGTCGGCGCACCATTTCCAAGCTCGAAACCCAG
Source organism: Epsilonema sp. ZAB3_2 (assembly GCA_030247985.1). Lineage (NCBI taxonomy): Eukaryota > Metazoa > Nematoda > Chromadorea > Desmodorida > Epsilonematidae > Epsilonema > Epsilonema sp. ZAB3_2. Next base: position 26,865 of record JASAMW010003749.1, read on the forward strand.
CTGATGATAACCCTTGTCAGAAGCGTACTGTATCAGTTTCTGGGCGTTGCTGTAATCCCATGTGTTCTGCGGCGTTCGAAGCAGAGCGTTCAGATCAAAAATCAGCTTCCACTTTGTCTTACGTGCAAACCAATTGATACGATCAAAGTCGGCACCTGCAACAGATCCTGGAAAATGAAAGGATGATCAGCTTTGATCAGTTTTGCTTTTTGGAGTAAGAAGAGCAAAGTACGGACACTGTTTGAGCATATGCCAGAGCCAGAGAGAAGCTGACATTCTAACGCACGTGTCATGGAAAACGTCGACTTGAGAGGCCTGTAGTATTCGCAACCCATCGCAATCAACTCATTATTGGCGAACTCAGCTGACTTGGTCGCTAGCCTTTTGCGCGGATTGAAGATCATTCTGTCGGCATCGTTTCCACCAAAACGAAGATAGGTCTTTCGAAGTGCCTTGCCAAGAATAATTGCTCGTCTATCACAAAACGGCTATATTGCGTAACCGTAGGTTGGTTTGGTACCATGAATCCACACAAATTTTGCTTCCAAACCTTGCCATAGCTGACGTTGGGCATTGTGAGGCGAGGCATATCGTTCTTACCGCGGTGTATACTAGCTTGCACAGGTATTCCATGCTGCTTCACATGGAACAGAGGTAGGGCTATGCACCGGAAAATATTTTAGGTAGGTTCTTACTCCCAATTGATCCCACACCAGCTGTTACGAATCAATGAAGTGTCCAATCCTACACTTAGGAACTCCTTGGATATCCATCGCACTGGCGTGGTGGAACGGATGGATAGTGACACGGACGGAACGGCACCGATGCTGACAGGAGCAACAAACACAAAGAAAATCGATGGTGATAACATTACAAACATTAGCCGGAGATGCACGTTGGCGAAGAAAAGCAGACAACGCTCAGCTTCATCAATCACGTTCTCGACTCGAGCAGCGTGTACTTTAGGACTACATACAAACAACCAACAAAACTCTTTACGGATAACACCGGAACATGATCTCATGCACGTAACATTCCACCAGCACGGCACGTGGTACGGAAACTTGTGTAAGCAACGGTCGTACATGCGTCTACCGTATATACATACGTACGTAAGGGTAGGTCAGGGCAGCGCGACTATCATCTCAATTATGCACTGCATTTCGAGTACGTATGTTTACATGCAAAAGTCAAGGTGATCATCTATTTCAGAGTGTACAAAAGAACATTGCTTGACCTGAACACATCATGCCACGAACGAAACCAAATGCAGAACCGAAATACTGGTATATTACGTGTACGTACATACATACAATACATATACGTAAACTCCTTGCGTAAGTCTGAAAAAGGCACAATGCAGCTTGACTTGATTAGTTTATAGTACTCAAGGTATGGTTACGGACTACTACGGTATATTCAAGAATCCTGCTTGCTACATCACATATCCATCCAATGCGATTCCATTCTAAACGTAAGCGAACAACCAACAGCTACCACGTTCTTTTGCGCAACACTTCTTCCTGTCTTGTCCACTCCAGTTTTCTTCAGTTCACTTCCGGCAGTTTATCAATTTCTTCCAATACCGCTTTGCAGTTCTTCTTCAGCTCCTTATTGCCCGAGTCCAACTTCTTCCACTCTTCCAGTTGCTACAATCATACAGTACTGTACAGGTACTGTGGGGTAAACCCGGACACGGGGGTAAACCCTGACACCTAGTACTGTATATCTCAGCAACTATACGACCGATTGAGACAAGCATTCTACCAATCGATTCCTTGAACTCTACTCCTTCAAATGAGCTACCGTTTGTTTATCATTTGCTGAAGCGGCAAGTTCAGAAAAGCTTAGGTGCCCGGGTTGACTTCACAGTACCCTACATGTACATTACCAACTTCCGTAGTGCGCACTTCATCACCATCATCATCACGTACAGTACGTACACATACCTTCGCTATGCGATCTCTCTTCAGCTTGAAATGGATCTTGATTACTTTCTCAAACGCCGGCGGCGGCGTACGAAGCTGCTCCAAGATGGCCCATTTCACACACTCACGACGCACATCTGGCAAGAAAAAATGAAGACTGGATGAAAATGGATTGTTCACATTGGAAGGAAGTGGGCATGGCGATGGCTTCCATGCTTTTGCATACTGTATGTAGAGAAGAGATATGGACACGCCAACCGAGAGTACGCCCTGCGCACGCTTCTAATGTAAATCAGCACTAACACCGAGCCTACGGGTGGGAGTATGTGAGGCATAGGGGTGGGGGTGTGTGTGAAGTGAATACAGCCGCCCCTGTGGGGTGCGGTCTCATAAAAAAACATACCCCCCCCCCTCACCCCCACGCCATCTCTTTTGTCCCTGCCTTCAGCAACACCCACTCATCATACTAAAGTACGTGCGTAATAAATACAGGGTGTCTCATAATAAACCGTCCACCTTCCAGTGCATGTAACTCTGGAACCGCACCTTAAATTTTCATGCGGTTTTTTTGTATTTTGTAGCAAAGGCTTCAACTCAGATGTTTACAAAATTTGAGCTTCTTAGGCCAAGTGGAAGCTGCTCAAACACGTTCATTCCCCGGCGTTCAAAAACGAGGGTTTTTCGAACTGATAGTGCAGATTATAGTGGTCTTCTGTGCTTGGTCCAAACAAAATTAGCCTCGTAATGAAAAAAGATGTTCCAAAATGCTAGAAAATGCGTATCTCATGCATAAGCCCCAGTGCCAGGGTAGCAAACGCATTGAACTGGGTATCTTGAAAGAATAAGACCTAGATTTTTCTCCATACTGAAGAAAAACGTCGATTTTGAGCTTCGAGATTCAAACCGTCGCAATCTCCGAAGTATGTGGACGAAATAGTTGAAATTTTGTGCACACCTGCGTTGAAGCCTTGGCTACACAATAAAAGAAACCGCATGAAAGTCTAAGATGTGGTTCCAGAGTTACATGCACGGAAAGGTGGACGGTTTATTTTGAGAAACTCTGTAGATATAGTCTGGCCAGAGATAGTTGGCTATGACTCAAAGTCGTACTGCGTAGTTTGCATGTACTTCTGCTAGATAGGAGTACACGAAGCAGGGACAAAAATCCGCAATTGTGAATCTTGAATTGTCAGTTGTCATTTGTGAATTTTACGCAACGCGCCTTTGAATATCATAGCCAACTAACTCTTACTGGCCAGACTACAGCTGACTCACTCACTTCTGCTGTACTCCTGGGAGCGCGCTTTTCCTTCCTCGCTGATCATGTCCGCCTCGTAACCGGGCTCGTTGTAGTAGGGATTGTGAATGAGGATGAGGCTCTGTACGCTGACGAGCACCTGGAGCAGGGTGGAGGTGTTGGCGTTCCACATCTCGCCCGACTCCCCGCTCCACGTCCCCAGCAGCGACAGACACACCTTACCGTTCCTACATACAACACAGTCACCAGCGTCACTCCTCACGCATGTACTGTACGTACAAAAGACTTACAGATGTACTTATACGAGCACACATACACGGATGTACTACATACGTACCTACCCGCGCGTAAGCCTACAAACACACATAAATACGGACGTACAGTACATGCTGAGGAAAAAAAAAAAAAAAAAAAAAAAAGAGCACGAAAAAAAAAAAAAAAAAAAAAAAAAAAAAAAAAAAAAAGTATGTATATTGGGTTGTGGACGCTTGTTTTGTTGTTGTCTGGGGGGAGACGGGTGGAGGGGTGTGAGGAAGCTGTTGGTTTTTTTTTTTTGGTGGGGTTTCGCTTCGATTGGAGGTGAAGGTTGTGATTGGTTGGAGGTGGGTTATTAAAAAAAAAAAAACAATTTTAAGGTAAGGTGTGTCTGTCGCTGCTGGGGACGTGGAGCGGGGAGTGGGGCGAGATGTGTGAACGCCAACACCTCCACCCTGCTCCAGGTGGCTCGTCAGCGTACAGAGCCTCATCCTCATTCACAATCCCTACTACAGACGAGCCCGGTTACGAGGCGGGACATTGATCAGCGAGGAAGGAAAAAAGGGCGCTCCCAGGAGTACAGCAGAAGTGAGTGAGTCAGCTGTAGTCTGGCCAGTAGAGAGTTAGTTGGGTATAGATATTCAAAGGCGCGTTTCGTAAAATTCACAAATGACAGACTGACACTCAGTTTAGATTCACAATTGCGGATTTTTGTGTCCCCCTCCTTGCGTGTACTCCTATCTGAGCAGAAGTACATGCAAACTACGCAGTACGACTTTGAGTCATAGCCAATTATCTCTGGCCAGACTATATCTACAGAGTTTCTCAAAATAAACCGTCCACTTTTTTCCTGTGCATGTTTAATTCTGGAACCACATCTTAGACTTTCGTATGCGGTTTCTTTTATTGTGTAGCCAAGGCTTGAAACGCAGGTGTGCACAAAATTTCAACTATTTTCGTCCAGCATTCTTCGGAGATTGCGACGGTTTGATTCTCGAAGCTTCAAAATCGACGTTTTTCTTCAGTATGGAGAAAAATCTAGGTCTTATTCTTTCATAGATACCAGTTCTATGCGTTTGTTACCCTGGCACTGGGGCTTATGCATGGGGTACGCATTTTCTAGCATTTTGTGAACATCTTTTTTCATTACGAGGCTAATTTTGTTTGGACCAAGCACAGAAGACCATTATAATCTGCACTATTGGTTGGGAAAGCCCTCGTTTTTGAACGGCGGGGAGTGAACGTGTTTGAGCAGCTTCCGCTTGGCCTAAGAAGCTCAAATTTTGTAAACATCTGAGTTGGAGCCTTTTGCTACAAAGTACAAAAAACCGCAGTGGAGTTTAGGTGCGGTTCAGGAGTTACATGCACTGGAGGGTGGACGTTATTATGGGACACTGTATTTATTACGCATTACTTTAGTATGATGAGTGGTTTGTTGCTGAAGGCAGGGGAGCAAAGAGATGGCGTGGGGTGAGGGGGGGGGGGGTATGTTTTTTTATGAGAGCTGCACCTCAGCAGGGGCGGCTGTTAGGTCCCCCACCCCCCACTCTTGCCTCACATACTCCCACCGTAGGCTCGGTGTTATGCTGATTTACATTAGAAGCGTGCGCAGGGTCCTCTCCTCTCGGTTGGCGTGTCCATATCTCTTCTCTACATACAGTATGCAGCATGAAGCCATCGCCATCCCACTTCCTTCCAATGTGAACAATTCATTTTTCATCCAGTCTTCATTTTTTCTTCCGATGTGCGTTGTGATGCTGTGAAATGGGCCATCTCTTGAGCCACTTCTACGCCGCCGCCGGCGTTTGAGAAAGTAATCAAGATCCATTTCAAGCTGAAGAGAGATCGCATAGCGAAGGTATGTGTACTTTACTGTACGTGATGATGATGGTGATGAAGTGCGCACTATTGGAAGTTGGTAATGTACATGTAGGGTACTGTGGAAGTCAACCGGGCACCTAAGCTTTTCTGACCTTGCCGCTTCAGCAAATGATAAACAAACGGTAGCTCATTTGAAGGAGTAGAGTTCAAGGAATCAATTGGTAGAATGCTTGTCTCAATCGGTCGTATAGTTCCTGAGATATACAGTACTAGGTGTCTGGGTTTCTCCCCGTGTTCGGGTTTACCCCACAGTACCTGTACAGTACTGTATGATTGTAGCAACTGGAAGAGTGGAAGAAGTTGGACTCGGGCAATAAGGAGCTGAAGAAGAACTGCAAAGCGGTATTGGAAGAAATTGATAAACTGCCGGAAGTGAACTGAAGAAAACTGGAGTGGACAAGACAGGAAGAAGTGTTGCGCAAAAGAACGTGGTAGCTGTTGGTTGTTCGCTTACGTTTTTAGAATTGAATCACATTGGGATGGATATGTGATGTAGCAAGCAGGATTCTTGAATATACCGTAGTAGTCCGTAACCATACCTTGAGTACTATAAACTAATCAAGTCAAGCTGCATTGTGCCTTTTTCAGACTTACGCAAGGAGTTTACGTATATGTATTGTATGTATGTACGTACACGTAATATACCAGTATTTCGGTTCTGCATTTGGTTTCGTTCGTGGCATGATGTGTTCAGGTCAAGCAATGTTCTTTTGTACACTCTGAAATAGATGATCACCTTGACTTTTGCATGTAAACATACGTACTGTGCGTAGAATGCAGTGCATAATTGAGATGATAGTCGCGCTGCCCTGTACCTACCCTTACGTACGTATGTATTATACGGTACGACGCATGTACGACCGTTGCTTACACAAGTTTCCGTACCACGTGCCGTGCTGGTGGTAATGTTTACGTGCATGAGATCATGTTCCGGTGTTATCCGTAAAGAGTTTTGTTGGTTGTTTGTATGTAGTCCTAAAGTACACGCTGCTCGAGTCGAGAACGTGATTGATGAAGCTGAGCGTTGTCTGCTTTTCTTCGCCAACGTGCATCTCCGGCTAATGTTTGTAATGTTATCACCATCGATTTTCTTTGTGTTTGTTGCTCCTGTCAGCATCGGTGCCGTTCCGTCCGTGTCACTATCCATCCGTTCCACCACGCCAGTGCGATGGATATCCAAGGAGTTCCTAAGTGTAGGATTGGACACTTCATTGATTCGTAACAGCTGGTGTGGGATCAATTGGGAGTAAGAACCTACCTAAAATATTTTCCGGTGCATAGCCCTACCTCTGTTCCATGTGAAGCAGCATGGAATACCTGTGCAAGCTAGTATACACCGCGGTAAGAACGATATGCCTCGCCTCACAATGCCCAACGTCAGCTATGGCAAGGTTTGGAAGCAAAATTTGTGTGGATTTATGGTACCAAACCAACCTACGGTTACGCAATATAGCCGTTTTGTAATAGACGAGCAATTATTCTTGGCAAGGCACTTCGAAAGACCTATCTTCGTTTTGGTGGAAACGATGCCGACAGAATGATCTTCAATCCGCGCAAAAGGCTAGCGACCAAGTCAGCTGAGTTCGCCAATAATGAGTTGATTGCGATGGGTTGCGAATACTACAGGCCTCTCAAGTCGACGTTTTCCATGACACGTGCGTTAGAATGTCAGCTTCTCTCTGGCTCTGGCATATGCTCAAACAGTGTCCGTACTTTGCTCTTCTTACTCCAAAAAGCAAAACTGATCAAAGCTGATCATCCTTTCATTTTCCAGGATCTGTTGCAGGTGCCGACTTTGATCGTATCAATTGGTTTGCACGTAAGACAAAGTGGAAGCTGATTTTTGATCTGAACGCTCTGCTTCGAACGCCGCAGAACACATGGGATTACAGCAACGCCCAGAAACTGATACAGTACGCTTCTGACAAGGGTTATCATCAGCTGGGTTTCGAGCTTGGAAATGGTGCGCCGACTCTTTTGTAGCAAACTGTGTGATACTATATTGATGTCGGTCATCTCATCATGCCACCTCCATGATTTTATTCAGAACCAAATGATTGGAGAAAAGAAGTTTGACCAGCCTGTGTCACCGTGTTCAGCTGGGAAAAGACACAAGAATTGGCTCGATTACTAAGGAGCCAAACGTTCCAGTCAATTTAACTGATTGGCCCGGCGCTTAGCCAGCCGAAAAATAAACGAAGGGCCCAGTTTCTGCGGAAGTAATGTCTGCACTCTCTAGATGCCAGTTTTGTTTTTGTATCCCTACTGTACATAGTGATGCCTCAAATTTTGCGGAGATCAATCAAGGTTTCGTGGTGTTGGTTTGGTTCTACAGTAGAAATATGCTTCCATTTTATTTTAGATTTTTGGAAAGCTCCGGAAGCGTAGTAAAATGCAGTTACATTTCACCAGTAAGTGGGTTGAAGACAAACGCAGTTTCATAAGCCTGTCTCAAAAGGCAAGACTAAATGCTTTACCATTTCGCAGCTACTACGTCAATGGGCGTACAGCTACCGCGTCTGAATTTCTAAACGTCACTATATTGGACTCGTTAATACCAAAGCTTAAACTGGCGGATAGAATATTCGTCAAGAAGCATCAACGGGGCGGGACAAGGAGAGGAAGCGACTGTGGCTGGGCGAAACCGCCTCTGCCTTCGGCGGTGGTGCTCCAACATTATCGGACTCATACAATAGCTGGATTTATGTACAGTATGTCCACAGTACGTAGACTCCATACAAATTATGTATGTACATACTATTGTTGCGTTCATCAAGGATTGCTTTATATTGACACTAGGGCGCTACACACGTAGCGAAAAAAACTCCCGTGAATTCCCCGTAAGTACATATGCGACGATGCATAGGGAGGGCGGTGAAATCACCGGAAGTTTAAATGACCACGTGTGAACACGTGGGAAATATTTCGCCCGTGGGAGAAAGTGGAAACGCTCAAAACGCAAAGCAAAACTGAAAGTTCAAACTCACCGTGTGTTTACTCACCACGTGTGTAGTGCATTATCTGACGGTCTATGCCTCCTCATGCCATTGCAAATTGGAGTTGCTTGGGATTTTCATTCGCTGCCATTCGCGATCGGCTCGGCCGCGTCCAAATGTGAATGACAGAAAATTTATCCAGTGTGAGTGCCTCGATCCTACTGCAGATTACTTTCAGGTGGCTCGACAAGCTTGGGTTAAGTGCTAAGCTTGGCTTGGATACGGTAGTTAGACAATCGTTCTATCATGGACACTACGCTCTGCTGAACAATGACACCTTGCCAAATCCAGTAATATTCTTCTTGTCGTCAATACATTCTGACAAGAGCCCATACCGTTAGAGAGTACGACACAAGGCTTTAGTACTGAGAATAGGGGCAGCAAAGCTTATCGGCTGACTGTCACAGCTTCCAATAGGGCTACAGATTTGAAACTTAGCTCACGCAAATGCTGAAAGTCTCAGCTTTTTCACTGTGCAAAAATTATTCAGATCCGACCACGGCAAGTGGTCAAAACTTTTGATTCTTTGAAGCCGGGTTTTGCCCGCAATACGCGCCCCCTCGAAAAACAAAGCTGTGACCGCTGGGCCCGCAATTGCGATCCAGCAGTCACAGCGGTGGCACGCAATTGCGGTCTCTATTAGTCCGCGATGAGTTTGCTGGATCGCAATTGCGGGGCCACTAGTCCGCGATAGTTTCTGGTCCTTTGGGGACTAGTCCGCGATGAGTTTGCTGGATCGCAATTGCGTAGCCACTAGTCCGCGATAAGTTTGCTGGTGGAAGCGACACCGCTGTGACTGCTGGATCGCAATTGCGGGGCCGGCGGTCACAGCTTTGTTTTTCGGGGGCGCGTATTTCGCGCATAACCCGGCTTCAAAGAAACAAAAGTTTTGACCACTTGCCGTTGTCGGATCTGAATAATTTTTGCACCATGAAAAAGCTGAGACTTTCAGCATTTGCGTGAGCTAAGTTTCGAATCTGTAGCCCAATTGGATGCTGTGACAGCCAGCCGATAAGCTTTGCTGCCCTATTTCTCAGTACTAAAGCCTTGTGTCGCACTCTCTAACGGTATGGGCTCTTGATTCTGAGCATTGCAAACACTACAACGGGAACGTGCAACTAATCCACTTCAGAAGTTGCATTGCACACTTACTGTTGACTTTGTTGTTCAAGCAAGTGGCGCTGAGGGAAAACGCTCCAGTTGGCGTCCTGAAATGGTTTGAAAGGTTTTAGCGGAGCTGACCCATCGAATTTGCGCTTTTACGCTCATTGCATCAACCATCAGAAAAATAGAAGTTGTTCAAGGTAAAATCAGTCAATAAGAATTAATTGACGTATTCCTACACCCATTTATTTATTCCTTAGGGTCACAGTTTACGGCATGAATCTTGGAGATGAACCAGTGGCCATTCGTTTCCGGCAGAGCCCAAGGAAAAAGATTCTGCAACATCTGGTCGAGCTGGCGGATGGAAATTTACTATCAAGGTCAACACTCGCACTATTCGTCGTAGCACAGCATAGCAATACTACCAAGCCAAGGCAGAAGGGGCCAAGAATCCGATATCCGAATAACCTTTATTCCACCTGCTTGTGGTTACGGAATGCGGATCCTTCCCCTCCACATTTTGATTTTCAAGCTGTAAATATTTTTAGTAATATTTTTCCAGATTATCTTTTGTTCAGATCTGTCAAGTTGAATGGACAACTGCTCAGATGGGACGGGTAGGAGGCGTGCTGGCCTTGTTAGAAGGGTTCAATGGTGCCACAGCCTGTCTTGCTTCCACCAAAAGGATACAGCAATACGTAACTGAACTGAAGAAAGTACAT
>JASAMW010003750.1:0-34042 GCA_030247985.1 Epsilonema sp. ZAB3_2
TCCCAGCTCGAACAATATCAAGTATGTGTGCTTGCGTTGGAGGAAGTTCGCTTTTGGGATTCAAGTCGTCCTGCGAAGTTTAGCTTGCATGTACTTCTGCTACCTAATGGATAGAAATCTCCGCATTTGTGAGTGTATTTCATTCATTCAGTAGGGTACCATGAGGTAAAGTCGGCCACGGGGAATTTCGGTCACCTGAGGTTAAGGCAATTTATCTCGGCAACCCTGCAACCGATCGAGACAAATGGGATATCAGTCGATTCCTTGAACTCTCTTTTTTCAAATGAGCTATTTGCTTCATCATTTGCTGAAACAACAAACAAGTTAAAAGGAGTCTAGGTGGCCGGATTTACCCCTTGGCCGACTTTTTACCCCATGGTACCATACGACTTGAGTTCCATAGCGAACTCGTAGTTGGCTTGATTATGGTAGATAGATACGGCTGTGCAATAATCGCAAGATCTCTGTTACGTACGTTACGTAAGTACGTTTGCACATAGTCGACGTACTGAAGAAAAGTGTACTACTTCCATCCGACATGCGTACGCCAGTTAGCATACCCTAATTAATTCTAATCTAACCCAACGTATAGTTCAGTATATGTGCCTATGGTCGTTGTGTGTGACGTGTGTAGAATGTGCTGGCTGGGATTGTTGGGCTATTGGAAAAGGTGGCGAATTTGAAGGAGATGGCTCATTCGCTGGAACCCATCACGTGGCCATTGGTACAGGTGGAAGAACTGACCGAAACGCTGAATCAATTGCACTCCGACGCACAGGTAGTATGTAGGGTACTGTGGGGTAAACCCGGACACGGGGTAAACCCGGACACCTTTTGCTTTTCTGAACTTGCCGTTTCAGCAAATGTTAAACATGGTAGCTCATTTGAAAGAGGAGAGTTCAAGGAATCGATTGGTAGAATACTTGTCTCAATCGGTAGTATGGTTGCTGAGATATACTGGGTGTCCGGTTTTACCCCCGTGTCCGAGTTTACCCCTTAGTTAGTACCCTACTCTATGAATGTAGCCAGCTACACTGTGTATGCTGCAAGCAACCAGCGCTTTGAAGGCTGGTTCACATGGGAGAAAAATGTGCCGAGCGCATCTCATTTATGTGAATGACGACTAAAAGTGCATGCATTATCTTTATCGCTGGCTTTATTCCACATCTATTACTGGTACGTGACGCAGACCTTCTCCTCCAGTGTAGTTTATTTATTCTTGGTATGTGCTGTTGTGTGTAGTTGTGTGCTACTCTTTTATTATTCTCGTGTGTATTATTCTTTTTATTATTGCAGGAATTTTGTGAAAAGTTGACTGCGATGAAGCAAGATATGGATAATCTGATGGAGGAGGCTGCTAGTCTTCCTTCCGATGCTTCCTCTTCCAAGTGCGAACAGTCGGCCGCTGATCTACCCAATCGCTTCACTCAGCTCTGCACGCTATGCCAAGTACGAGTCCATACGTAGGGTATTGTGGGGTAAACCCGGCCACTTACTAGGCTCCTTTGAACTTGGTGTGAACTCAGCAAATAGTGAACCAAATAGCTCATTTGAAAGAGGAGAGTTCGAAGAATCTATCTGTACAATGTTTGACTGAATCGTTTCATTGGTTGCTGACATATAAAGCCCCGAAACTTCGGTGGCTGGAATTTTCATGGCCGTGGTTATCCCGTGGTACCCTCTATGTATGTACTACCACATACCGTACGTAGTTACTACTATTTCAAAATCTGATGACAGAAAGGCGGTGAGCTTTTACACTTTCAGACAGAATTGTGCGATTGCCAGCAAGAGATGGCGTCTGCGGAATGCGAGACGGATTTGCCCCCGCCACCCGACGTGAGTATGTATCCGGCGCAGGAAGAGATGAATCTGACCGGAGTGAGACGCACGGTGAAGACGCCGAAGAATAAACGCAGTCCGTCCCTGGGTAAGTTATGTAGGTACAGTACGTATGTATGTGTAGTCGTGCGTGCGTGCGTGCGTGTGTGTACGTGTACGTAAGGCGTTGCTGCGCAATTTGCAGGCGGCGTCCGTCGTATGATGAAGACGCCTCGCGAAGCCCGTCGCCCTTTGACCAGCAAGCCTCTCACAGGCCTCAAGCGTCCAGTATCATCCACTCCTCCAGTAGACACATCCACAGAGCAGACCTTTCACACGCCAGAAGCGCCAGCGCCAGAGGAGAAGAAAAGAAAGGCGAAGAAGCGAGCCACCACTGCTTCTCCAACCCAAACGAAAGTGAGAAAACGAAAGACGGAGGAACCTCTAGCAAGGGAAATAGAACCACCTGTAAAGGTGGGAAGAAGATCTATACCAGGAAGAAGACAGCGACTGGAGGAAGGAGGTGTAGAAGAGGAGGAGAAGCTGGAGCAAGGCGGTGTAGGAGAGGAGGAGAAACAGGGCAGCGGGGAAAAGGAAGTGGACACGAAGAAGAAGGACAGGAGAAGTTCAAGAAAGGAAGGAAGGGCGAGTGCAGTGAGTGAGGCGGCTGAGCATGAATCGTTGGTTTCTGCTGTGCAGGCAGAAGAGGAGGCTATGTCAGGAAAGAGGCGACGTCGCCAGACGGAACCTGCTCAAGTTGAGCCGGAAAAGACGGCGGTCGGAAGCAAGTCGACTCCTGGTAGGAAAGAGGTGGCGAAAAAAGCAGAGGAGACGCCTGAAGAAGAAGTAGAGCCTGAGGAGACAGCGCAGGCAACTGAACCTGAACTGAGTCCGAGAGAAAAAGGAGCGCTGGGTAGGCCAAGGAAAGAAGTGGTGGAAGAGGAGAAGGCTCCTGGAAGCGAAGGAAAGCGAAAGGAGAAGAGACCGCGTCTTTCAGGAGTGAAGAAACGAGTACGAGCCCCGCGGCAGAAGAAGAAGAAAGAAGAGGAGAAAACGCCTCGGCTTTCCGCAGTGAAACGCCTGACGAAAACGCCGAAGACCGGGCCGAGTCCCCAGATAGTAGGCGTAAAAGAAGTGCTGCAAGAAGAAGGCCAGGAACAGCGACTGGAAGGCGTGAGCAAGTTGGTGAAAACGCCCAAAACTTTCGCCGAGAAGTCACCTCCTTTGGCAGGACTGAAGCGATTGGTTCGAACCCCACGAGAGGAACGGCCGCAGAAATCGCCTCGTTTGTCCGGCTTGAAGCGGTTGGTGAAAACACCGAAGGACTCCTCAGTTTCACCCCGACTCGGGGGGGCTGAAACAGCTGGTACGAACCCCGAAAACGCAGCAGGGGAAAAGTCCGCTGGTGGAAGGAGTGAAGCATCTGATGAATGAACCGCGAAAGGGGCAGAAAAGAAGCGGAGGCAGTTTGAGAGAGATGCTCAGAGAGCCGAGAGCCGCCAAATCACCGAGGGTGGAAGGAGTGAAAGAGTTGATGAGAGGAGAAGGAAGCACACGGAAGGAATCTGAGGAGAACTTGGACGGTGTGGCGGAGATGTTTCAAAGTCGTGCTGAAAAGGGTGAGGTTGGAGACATAGGGGAAACATTGTGTCAATGCGAGCTGGAAGCCAGGGTTGCTAGATGAGGACTTTTTTACATTACTCATCAGAGTGAGCTGGGTGTACGCACAGTTACTTATGTACGCCACGTAGTAGTGTTCAATGATGTGGGCGTGTCATGTTTGTTGACAGATATGGCGAATACTCAAGCCGAACCTTCAACTTCATCTGCGAAAAGAAGTCGCGCAAAGCCGAAAAGCCCAGAGCAACCCAAAACACCAGCTGATGGTAAGCAGCAGCATTTTATTTATGATCGATAGCAGCAGTTTACCAGCTGATGGTATGCAGTGCACACAGTAGGTCCTTATCCACACATGAGGGAGTGCATAGCATCGTACGTATTGTACAATGTGTATCTTTTTGGACAGAAGTGGTTCAAGGTCAACCTGAGGCCCCAGCCTCATCTGCTGTGAAAAGAGTTCGCGCTCGACCGAAAAGCCCGGAGAAATCGGAAACCCCGGCTGGTGGTATGTACGTACGTAGTGTACTGTGTAGAACATATGTACATATTGTCTGCTGCACATACTCGTACATACGTAGTGTAGCTACATACATACGTATGCACTTATCAGAATGGGAAGCCAACACAAATTAGTAATTCGGGGGACTTTCTATATGATAATGTATTGCAGCAACAATGGAGGTAGAGCAACAAGGAACCTCGGCTACATCTTCGCTTAGCACTGGAAGAAAATGTTACAGTAGCCCAAGGAGTCCGAAAACACCACCTGGTATTTGCTAAGCCATTGCGTATGTTATACAACTTTGAGAGTTGTGTGAGAGCTACATTGAGGAGAGTGAATTGTGCATTTTTCCAGCTGAAGTGGAAGTGGAGCAACCTCAAACCCTGGCTGCGTGTTCTGCAAAAAGAGGAAAAGGTCGTCCCAATAGCCCGGAGAAAGCGAAAACTCCATCTGGTATGCATAGTACACACACATGAAAGTTTGCCATGCACTGCCTAATTGTATGAACTTTTTGTACAGTTGGTACTAGTATTAGTGGATATGCATTCCAGATATTGCAGAAGCAGGCCGCCCCGTGCTTTCTGCTGCTTCTTCCAGAAAGAGACGCAGTGATAAGCCTGCAAGCCCTGAGCAACCCAAAAATGCGCATGGTACGTGTATCGTACAAATACTAAAATTAACACTTCATTTCATACCTATTGTGTTGCGAGTGTATTTGTGTTGGTGGTTGCGAATTGCAGATGTTGTGAATGATGAGCAGCAGGAAAGTGCACCGTCTCCGAAGAGAGGTCGAGGCAAGCAGAAAAGTCCCGAGAAGCCGAAGTCACCGCCGGGTATGTATTGTATGTGCGAATAGAACGTACGTACGTAGCAGGGTATCATGGGGTAAACCCGACCGGTTTTATTTGTAGGGTAAACTTGTTTTTTGACCCTCCTTTGCTCATGCCCTGTCTCCTAGGAAAACCGGCTAGCTGTAATGATCAAAAGGGGAAATTGCGTGACTTGAGGTCATCCAGTTGTGTAGTCAAGTGGTTAGAGGCGCTCGCCTGGAATGCGAGAGGTCCAGGGTTCGATTCCCTGGCACATTTGGCAAATTTTCCTTCTCGACTGCATATATCCATGTATCAGTGCGTGCATGTACTACTGTATATGTTTATGAATCTTACACAGATGTGGCGAAGAGCAACAACCGGGCACCTCAGCAGCATCTGCACCCAAACGCCTGCGAGTGCGAGCTAAACAAGCGAAGAGTCCCGCTGCTGAGAAAGCCAAGACGCCGCGCCTCACTCGAAGAAGAGCCGCGGCTCCGAAAAAGGCTGTCACGCCTGCTGATCCGACTACGTCGAAGGCGGGACGAACGAGGAAGGCTGCTCAGCCAAAAGAGACAGTGGAAGATGGTAAGAAACACCTCAAGCACATACAGTACTTGAAGATTTCAGGGTCGTTGTTATGTTTAAAATTCCTTCAACCGGGAAAATAGTGATCCACAAATCTACGCGTGTGCGCGCGCGCGCAATACGTCTAAGATATCCACCATCAGCATGGACGTTGTATACGTACCTATTATATACGAATAACGCTTGCGGTGACTGTGTCAGTACTTCCCAGTTGGACAGGGACACGCGCCGTAATTTGCCGTTGTTTAGCTCCGAAAGCAAAGGCAGAAGTGGTGGAAGAGCCACGAGCGAAACGAGGTCGCTTCCTGAAGAAACCCACAGCGGAGAAGGGTAAAAGAAAGAGTAAGCTGTCATCTCATGCCGCGATTTTAGATTAGCGACGGTACACGTCCTAAAAAGCGTGGACAGCCACTGACTTTTTTGGGCTTATGTCGGACGTACGCCTCTAATCTGAACGTGGCATCAGGTGTTTGGCTTCGGAATAACATTGAAATGAATGAGCTGAGTGATTGCGTATCGGGTCCGGTCCTTCTGTAGAGAATAATAGGGTATTGTGGGGTAATCCCGGCCACCTCTAAGCTCCTTCAGCAATTATGAACGAATTTGCTCATGTGAAAAAGGAGAGCTCAAGGAATCGATTATTGGTGTCCCATTTATCTCAATCTGTCCGTTGGTTGCTGAGATATGCAGTCCTGAAACTTGGGTGGTCGAATTTTCTCATGGCCAAGTTTACCCCACAGCACCCTACTTATAGTAAATGATGTGCCACGAATGTTGTGTTGCTCTTTTAGCCCTAGCCAAAGCCAGAACTGTTGGGAAGGGTAGAGGCGCTTCGAACGTGACGAAAATGCTCAAACTGTATTAGTTGTGTGTCATTAGTTATTACTCACTAATTATTAGATCATGTGTTAGGGTCGCTAAGCCGAACAAGCGGCGTCTAAAAAGCTGTTGAACTTTCTTGACTGGATAAAGGGGCGTTTAAGAAGTCGATGTCATTATTCTAGAGGATGAGTGTTATAGTGGTACTAAGAAGGCATATGTGGATGTGCTGATGGTTTCACATCTGGCTTATCATTACTGAAATAGATAGTCCATATGGATTACTATGCATATTTTTGCTAGCTTCCCTGTGTTAGAGAGTGCTTCTCTGGAAAAGTACCTTAGACACCTTTTTAAAGTCCAACAGCCATTTTCCAAACATATTGAGCCTTCTGCATTACGACCAGTTTAAAATTTAACCCCTCCTGTATGCTGAGATATGACTGTTAGTAGGCCCAATTTGCCCCTCATGTGCCAGCCACTTTCTCTATGTTTACAATTGGGACTATGGAGCTCTTGAAAGTTGAAAAATTCACCAAAAATTTTCCCGCTTTTTTTATTATCCAAGATAAAAGAGCAAAACGACTGAAACTTTTTCCAAATAAGTAGCCTATCTTATGTAGAATTTGATGTAGATTTCAAAAATAAAATCGTTTTCCCCAAAAAATTTAACCCTTACCCAAAAATTCTCAAAAATATACTATTTTTGCACAATTATATGCTAGGGGTTAATTTTTTGGGGAAACCAATTTTTTGAAATCTACATCAAATTTTACATAAGATAGGCTACTTATTTGGAAAAAGTTTCAGTGGTATTGCTCATTTATCTTGGATAATGAAAAAGCGGGAAAATTTTTGGTGAATTTTTCAACTTTCAAGAGCTCCGTAGTCCCAATTGTAAACATAGAGAATTTTTGCTGTAGTACTAAAGTCTCAAATTTGGTCCAGACATGGGTCCCTATGGGATGTATGTGTATGCCAAATTGTAGCCCGCTACTCACTCTGGTTGCTGAATTATGGCTAAAAACGTTGAAAAACGGCAAAATGCGACCTTCCAGCCTTTACCCATCAATATCTCGATGATGCCTGAACAAATTTTTTTTTTCAAAATTCATCCACATATGCAGTTTTTGATGGGGAATCCGATAGGCATATTATCTCGATTTCCAAAAATACCCCACATCCGCGTACACTACAGGCTACTCTCAATCCTTACAGAAAACGTTTCTTAAATTCAAAGTCTCAGTCTCAGTCTCGTTTTTAGCAACAATTCAGTCCCAGTCCATATCAAATAAACTGTCTTCTATTGTTGTCTGTCTAGTTGAATTTTGTGTATTGGTGACACATTTGTATTGGTGGAACTTTTAGACATTGGGAACATTAGGTTGTCCAAAACCAGTTACCCCCCTGCTGTCCGGCCCATCTCTATACGTACTTAAGTAATTTTTTCCCCAGAAGCACCACCTTTGACAAGACCAGCCAGCTACAGCCAGCTTCACTGGTCTACCTGTCGTGAAGTTAGACAATGTGTCTGGGTATGAAGTACACAAATATTGGCAGAAATTTTTTTAGACCATATTTTTTGCCAGCCTCTGAAAATTGTCTGCTTTACAGTATCAGATAACACTGATATAATGCTTTTCTCTCAGAAAGTTTTTGCTTTACAGTATCTGATAACACTGATATAATACTTTGAAACTCAGTAAGTGTTTTGCATTACAGTATCTGATTACACTGATATAATGCTTGACTTTCTGAAAATTTGTTGCTTTACAGTATCTGATAACTACAATATAATACTTGACCCTCTGAAAATTTTTGCTTTACAAAAATTTTTTTGCTTTACCGTATCTGATACCCCACTACTATTTACAGTATTACAGTATCTAATAATACCGATATAAATAATACTCCACCCTTGAAAAATGTTTTGTTTTACAGTATCTGATAACACTGATATAATAGACTCTCTTAAACTATTATTTGCTTTACAGTATCTGATCACCCACTACTATTTCCAGTATCTCTGATAACACCAACATAATACTGACCCTCTGAAAATTTTTTGCTTTACAGTATTTGATAACCCACTACTATCTCTATCGAGGCTCAAAAACGTCTACAAATTCTGAAATGATCACATCACACTACACACTACCTTTTCATCAGACAAACTGACAGAGAGGTATGCATGTCATTTGTGTACATGCGCTGCACAAGTGCAACTAACGAAGACACAACTAACCAACACCAATGAGCACCTCTCCTATTTGTTAAGTAGATCTCACCGCAGTCACCAATGCTTCTCCCATTTGTATTATTGCACAACATTTTGTTAACCAATGAAATACTGCCCACCCATAACAAATAACTGCTGAGACTTGCACCTTTTTTACTGAATTACATAATATGTGGAAACATCTACTTCCTCACACCCTACAAAACCTACATCATGCCTTGACTGCTCACTCACCTCACTCGCGCCTGCTTGCCTCCCCCTCCATGCAGAATTACACATCTATGTATATGTTCAGTAATTACATAAACATGTCTAAATCACTCCTTTCGTCTTTACTGTAGCAAGAAAATTTTTGAATCAGAAGTGACGTTTTTTACTCGGACTACCCAGAGACAATTTTTTTGACCTCCTCTACTCTTTTTGCTCAGACCTCCTCACACATTAGCATGACCTTCCCAGCCCACTCACCACCCCCTCAACTTTCCACTGGGATGCTTCAATGATCCACAGGTTAGAATTCTCACTGTACCTGTGACAGCTTCATTAATATGGGCTCAAAAGTCTCTCTGTATAAAACCATGCAATTGACATTGCATGGGGCAAAAAGGGCTGACCAATTGCCGAGATCTCCTCACCATTTGACTCAGCGCCTCTTGGGCATCAATTTCCACTAGAGTGTGCCATTCTAGCTGCTCTGTAGTGTGCTACACACAGAGCGAGTAAACTCACAGGGAATTCCCCATACGTATGCGATGAAGCATAGGGAGGCTGGTGAAGTCACCGTGAGTTTGAAACTCACTGTCATGTGAACACATGAGAAAAATTTTGTGCTTGGGAGCAAGTGAAAATGCTCTACATGAAAAATAAAACGCGAAGTTCAAACTCACCGTCGAATTCACCATGAGTTTACTCACCATGTGTGTAGCCCACTTGTGTCCCAAGATGAGATACTGTATTTCAATTTGAAGTTTTGCTCTTCCCCTTTATTTTACTCTGTCATGGCAACATATGTTTTGAGTTGCACCACCATCTTTATTCCAGCGACTTTTTTGTTTGTTTTTTCCATCATTGTTTTTTGTTGTGTGTTAATCGTGTTTTGTCATCATAATGGGGAGCGACTTTTCATGTTTGTTTCGGCGCCATTTTTTGTTTTTGTTTTTCTCGTCATCGTGTTTTGTTTTGTTTTCATTGTTTTTTGTTTTAGTGGGGAGCAATGAGAAAAACAAACACGAAAAGCCGGAAGAAAGATGGTGGCTCAATGAAAATGTTGCTGTGCAGAGTAAAATAAGGGGAATAATACCAAAACCTCACATTGAAATATCTCGGAACACAGCTAGAAAGGCAAAGTCTAGCAGAAATTGATGCTTGATAGGTGCTGAATCGAATGGTGAGGAGATCTCGGCGATCAGTCATCAGCCCTTTTTACCCCACCAGTGGCCTGATGCAGCTTCACAGCAGTAAACGAGACTATCTCTATACACTGGCAACCATTTTGTGTGCATCTGGCAACCCTATTGCAGAGTTGGCAACCCAATCGCAGATCTGGCAACCCTTTTTGCACATAGATTTGACAACCATTTTGCACATCTGGCAACCATTTTGCACATCATCAGATGAAAATTGCACATGAAGCAACCCTTTTGCAGGCTGGCAACCTTTTTACACATCTAGCATTCTGGCAACCCTTTTGCAGATCTGGCAACCTTTTGCACATCTCGCGCTTTAGTCTCATGTGCATTTCGGGCATGACCATTTGCAAACACTCATGGCAAAACCTGCATCATTTGGTTCCTGCGAACTTTTAGTACTGAAATATCGATTATCGATCGATTATTGATGATCAGTTGATCAGATCAAAAATCGAAGGCCTTCCTGGTGCCCTCAGGGTAATAAGCTTTGGAATGAGCCATAGGTCGATGCTATAGCTTCAAAATTGAGTGTATGTGAGTGAATCTGCGCGTTTTTAGTACTAAAATATCGATTATCAATCAAGTATTGACAATCGACTGGTCAGATCAAAAATCGAATGTTTTCTGGCCACCCTTGGCCTTAAAAGCTTTCGGATGAGCCATTGGTCGATGTTGTAGCTGCAAAACTGAGTGAGGGTATAGCATCACATGCACTCATGCGTGCATGCTGGCCCATGCCCACACACGCACGCCACACACAAGCACACACATGCATGCGTGCATACACACAAAACACACAAGCGCATGCGCACACACCACGCGCACGATGCACATGCACATGCGCATGCACACACATGCATGTACACGCGCACGCACGCACGCGCGCGCACACACACACACACGCGCACGCACACAAGCATACACATACACACACACCAGCCCTATTTGTTAGTAGATGCAATGTCAATTTCATGGTGGCTATACAGAGAGGCTTTTGAGTGCATAATGAAGGCATCATGGGTACAGTGAGAATTCTAATCTTTGGATCATTGAAGTATCTCAGTGGAAAGTTGAGGGGGTGGTGAGTGGGCCAGAAAGGTCATGGTAATGTGTGGGGAGGTCTGGTCTGAACAATAAGGGTAGAGGAGGTCCAAAAAAATTGTCTCTGGGTAGTCAGAGTAGAAAACGTTGCTTCTGATCAAAAAATTTTCTTGCAACAGTAAGGACAAAGGAGTAATTTTGACATGCTATGTAATACTGAACATATATGTAGATGTGTAATTCTGGGGGGGGGGGGGGGAAGCAGGCGCGAGAGGGCCAAGCAGTCAAGGAATGACATAGGTTTTGTAGTGTGTGAAGAAGTAGACATTTCCACATATTATGTAATTCAGTAAAAAAGGTGCAAGTTTGGGCAGTTTTGTTGGTTTATGAAATGTTGTGTAATAATACAAATGGGAGAAGCATTGGTGACTGCAGTGAGATCTATTTAACAAATATGAAAGGTGTTCATTGGTGTTGGTTAGTTACATGTTCGTTAGTTGTGCTTGTGCTGCGGAAGATGGATTCATATACCCTAAGCATGTGTCAGAATGAGAGCAAGAGAGAAGCAATGCTCCCACAGTGGCACACATTCACAATTGACATAAAGAGTGTGAAGAAATGTAGTGTGATGTCATCTGCACCCACAGCAGCACATGTTCATAAATGAAATAATGGGTATGAAGAAAACATTCATGAATGACATGAAGGGTATGAAGAAATGTAGTGTGATGTCATCATTTTGAAATAGGTAGATGTTTTCAGGCAATGCATTTTCACAAATGACATACATACCTCTCTGTCAGTAGTCGACAGCAGACAGGATTTTTAGCTCACTCGCACCTAGCACGTAACGTATACGCACCTAGAATAAGCGACGGATTCCCCCATACTCTGCCCGTCACACGCGCTTTTGTGCCACCCGACGAACAAAATTATTCTAGCACCCTTCTCAATAATTCCCACACCTTTCTCTTCCCTGCCCGTCAGACGAAGGCTTTGTCCTCGCACCGCCTACATTTTCCCTTCCTCACAGCGGCAGATGGCCACTTTTACACGCAATGAGCAAAATTGGTTCTCTTCGCTTGTGAACAAAACATGGCCACTCGTCGCGTCACACAGCGCTTTTGTTTCTCTCACCCTTCCCATCGGTCTTTCGCTCTTTCCCGCTGCTTGTGCACAAAACATGCCAGTCGCCAGTGGCAGACACACGCACGCTTGCGTTCTCTTCACTTCTTTCGCTCTCCTCCCTGCTTGCATACAAAGCACGCCTTTGTTCTTCGCTTGCCCACACCGCGCACAGACCAAAAGAACTCGTCGCGTCACACAGGCAACTTTCCTTCACGTAGCGAGCAAGGTGTGTGCAAGGTGCGAGGATGGTGTGAGCTCGTCGCTGTCAGACGAGAAGTTGTGGGTGCGGGCAAAAGTACTCACGCGGTCAGACTGCTAATGAGGTGTGAGCTGAAGTCGGACTGTATACGTCGGCTCCTATGCTTCAACACACATGACCGACGAGCTCGGTCCGAGTAAATTGGCCTGTCTGTTGTCTACTAGTGTGTGTGATGAAGAAGGCTAGGGTATGAAGAAACATAGTGTGATGACATCATTTCAGAATATGTAGATGTTTTTGAGCCCCGATGAGGATAGTAGTGGGTTATCAGATACTGTAAAGCAAAAAATTTTCAGAGGGTTAGTAGTATTATGTTGGTGTTATCAGATACTGGAAATAGTAGTTGGGTTATCAGATACTGTAAAGCAAATAATACTTTCAGAGGGTCAAGTATTATATAGGTGTTATCAGATACTGTAATACTGTAAATAGTAATGGGGTATCATACTGTAATGCATAAATTTTCAGTGGGTCAAGTATATTGGCAGGACTATAGATAGCCTATGAAAATCTGGGGTGGAAAAATCTTGGCTCGCATAGCTAGCCAACAGGGTCTGGGGCAGAGCCCCAGGTGTCGGAGGTTATGGGGGTCTGGGGACAGAGCCTCCAGTGGGGGTCCAGGGTGTAGCATCCCCTGGGACATTTTTTCAATTTTAAGAGTAGAATCGCTCATTTTCCAAGCATCAGAAACTATTCAAATTTAGCTTTTATTCCACAGTGAGGGTACCTACAGTATGCAAGTAGCCCGACATTATGTACGTACAAAGCCATACATATGCACATAGATAGGTGTAAGTACATCATAGCCTTCCTGACCTTGTAGTAGACCCAAAAGACATGGGAAAGGCTGATCAAACCATGGCTGAAACAAAATTTAGGAAAATTTTGCCAAGACCAAGACTGATTTCTGTATCATAGTCTCATATAAATGACAGCCAGTAGAGAAAGAAATCACAAAATAGCGTTATCTAGGAAGAGCAAGAGTTATCAATTCTTGCAGTAAAACCATTCATCCCTGGTAAACCTAGCTCCCCATGGGGCCCCCACATAGTCTGTACACCACTACTTCTAGAAGAAACCCCAACCACCTAGAAATATGATCTCTAAAAATTGAAACCACAAAATCGAATTGTCATAACTACATGTCAAAAGCTACCTTTACATTCAGATTTTCATAATTATTGCTATCTAGAAGGGCCAAAACTTATCAATTCTTTTGAAACACACTTCATCAGCAGCAACCTTAACTCCCCATGAAGCCCCTACCACTCTATACACACACATACAAACAGACTACGTACATACCATTACTTCAAAGAAGAAGACACCTAGTCCATATGGACTATCTATTTCAGTAATGACAAGCCAGATGTGAAACCATCAGTACATAATACACATATATCTTCTTAGTATCACAATAACACTCATCCTCTAGAATAATGACATCGACTTCTTAAACGCCCCTTTATCCAGTCAAGAAAATTCTAACAGCTTTTTAGAGCCGCTTGTTCGGTCAAGCGAAGTCTTACAAATAGGAGCAGTCGGTGTCTGTGTGTCTGTCTGTGATGTTATACACTCACTCAGTTTTGTGACAGTGTTCGGCAATGGCTCTTTCCAAATCTTGTAAGCCCAAGGACGACAAGAAGCCCTTCGCTTTTTGATCTGATCAGCGGATCACCAATAATCGATCGATAATCGATATTTCCGCCAAACCAGAGGACGCTGCTGGCGCGCAGCAGCTCCCTGATTGGTTGTCTCTGCTCTGCACACGTCACTCAATGCGCAATGCACTCATTGGCTGTCGAGCCGAGCTCAGCGCCACCTCTCGGGGTTCACATGGAAACATTTTTAAAATATCACCGCGAAGAAATACTTGATGCTGCTGCAACCGGTTACTGTTAGCGTAATAGTTTTTGAGTCAGATTTTTATCTAGTCTAGGGCATTCCATTCGTTTTGTTACTCGGTAGAGAAGGGTTAACTGCAGCACCAAAAGTTAGACAGTCAGCGGTGCAAATGTCGTTAGTTATTGTGGTTGAATGTAGCGATTTTGAGGTCAGTCAGATTTGTTGAAACGTCAGGCCAAGAGTGATATATTTTTTCCTTCCCCATGGTTGCTCGTTCTCTAAGTGCTCGTGTTATGCTGTACGTACAGTAGAGTAGTAGTGGTTGAAAGTTTATTTTGTATTCGATTGACTGTTATTGTTATTTATTTATTTGTTGTTTGTTATGTATTTTTGTTTTCGATTGTTTTGATGATGAAAGGGAGTTCGGTAATAATCAGTCAAATTGTAGGATAACGTGGGGTAATTTTGGACCAAAGAGTGAGGCATCGATCTTATTATGGAGGAGATAAAGGTGGCCCAAATTACCCCGCAATACCTCTTCCTATCTAATCATCATGCCGCGTTCACCATACGTCCGTAATTCCGTATGTCCCTTTCGTCAACCCACGTGTCATCCCGTGGTAAGTAGTTTCAAAAATATATACCTAATCCCTGTGTAGAGAAGAGTGGCCTACGTAGTGAAAAGAAACGAAGCAATCCCTGACTCGTTTTGGCCCCGTTCTGGATATCCAATTTTCTGGCTATGGAACCCCCAATAAAATGGTTTCGTAATATCCAATAAAATTGGATATCCAAAAAATGGATATCCAGAAAATTGGATATCCAGTATAATCGAAAGCACGCCATCCACACAAACAAACAAGCAATGATGGAAATATTGTTGACGTTTACTACGACGACTTGCGGAACCAAGGAGGACGTAAGCTGAATTCTGCTCCAAATTTCGACGAAGAAGCACGCCGACAAGCAAGGAAGATCGAGTTTTGTTTGTTTGTGTGGATGGCGGGCGATTATTCATGATCGCGATTGATGGCGTGCTTTCAGTTTCGATTACTATCCAATTTTCTGGATATCCATTGTTTTGGATATCCATCCAGAAAATTGGATATCCAATAAAATGGTTTCGTAATATCCAAAAAATTGGATCCAGGGATTGCTTCGTTTCTTTTGTTTTGACTACGTACATAGGTCATTCTTCTCTGTACAGGGATTATGTTTGGTAGTACCGTATTTACCGGTGCATAGCCCGCAAAAATTGAGAGGTTCTATATGGGGCTATGCATAGGGGGGCTATGCATTGGGGGGGGGGGATATGCATGGGACATTTTTTATGTTTTTGAGAGATGCGCAGAAGCATATTTTTTTATGTCAAAACTCAAAAGCACATGTTTTAGGGCATAATTGAGGTCAAAACAGGGTTATTCTAGTACAATACACTCCCAAGCAGGCTTATAGGCATCTAAGCGTGGTGTGGGAGTGGCTATGGGAGTATGGGACATGTGTACCATATGACCAGAGCTTATAGGTTACTGTACGTACAGTACATATGGGGCTATGCATAGGGGGCTATGCATTGGGCACTTTTCATGTTTTGCCAACATGGGGCTATGCACTGGGGGGCTATGCACCGGTAAATACGGTTTGTATACGGAAATAGCGTATGTACGTACACGACTCCATTGCCAACAGGCATCAGCAAAGAGCCCCAGCCGCCCTCAATGGTGGCACCTCTGGGACGGACGACGGGAGTGTTACCTACTGCGTAATGGCAATAGCGTCCGAGGCCAGTAGTAGTAGTGTACGTAAGGTATGTAAGGCCCTGCATCCTCACCGGGTAACGAAAAGGACGGGGATTTCCCCGTCCCTATTGCGTCCCTTTTTGTCGAAAAGGACCGCGGAAACTCCTCCAATAAACCCAACAGACAGAAAAAACTTGTGCTGTCAATCAACGCGAGCTGTGTTGGTTGGGGCAATAAACGATGGGCGCTGGTCAATAGAAGTGTGTGTCTGTCTTCTCTTTCCTCGCTCGCGCGCCACTAATTAAAGTTAATCCCTTACCTCACATCTTACCGCCTCCCCCTCTTCATGTACTAAAAACTTTGCCCGCGAAGGGGTAATAAAATGGTCCTTTTCGACAAATAGAACTGCAAAAAGGACGGGGATTTCCCCGTCCCTCACAGGGATTTTGGTTATCCGGTAAGGACGCGGGGCCTAAGGCGATTTTAGCCAAATGTCCCCGGACCGGTCCCTGGTGGTGTGCCTAAGTCCACAGCTGTGTCCGAGGATAGCGGATTCGATTCCCGCCCGGTCCTTATTTCTCGCACCCCTCTTCGGGTCCCGGCTATGGCCATGCGGAACGCGGCACGTCACAGGAGCCTGACCCGCCTGAAGATGGTCCGGAATCGAGGGTCGGTGTGGAAACAGGCCCGGTGCTCCAGCTGTATGTAGTGAACTCCCTCTGGTTATTACCGTATTTTATTCACCGCTTATTCAATGTCAATCTCGACACCGCTGTCACCAGAAGAAGATCCAAAATAATGAAACAAGGCGATTATATAGCAAATCCAATTATGGGAATAACACCTGCTGCATGCATCATTGGAAAACAAAGTCATAAAAGTTTACATCCTATCCCGTTTTATGACTCCTACATAGTTTCCATTGTCGTATGCTTAGCATTGCCTTACATAACCTAGCATAATTACCATTACTGACCATTACATGTATGTGATGAAGCATAGGGATGTCGGTGAATTCATCGGAGCTTGAAACTCACCACGTGTGAACACGTGAGAAAAATTTTGCGCGTGGGTGCAGGTGAGGATGCTCTACACGAAAAATAATACTCGAAGTTCAAACTCACCGTGAGTTAGTTTACTCGCCACGTGTGTATCGCGCTACTGATTGTTCTCAAAGCTGCTGTCTGTGGCAGTTTTAATTTAAAAATCGCGGTTTTCACTATTTCACTTGCTGTGCTCAAATGCTAGACCGATCCACGATTCCAGCAGCAATGATCATACGGCACGCATTTTATATCTCAGGATCTATATCGTACCTTAGTTGCTATCGCATGACTCATCTTCTGCATTGTTGAGGTCACATATAGCATAACCATTCGATTCGTCCTCAAAAGATCTATCGATTGCTGGCCACTGCGACATGCTTATGCCTACTTCACATAAAGTAGAACTAGAATTGCTGGGACCCATGCATTATTTATCTCCGGTTCTAGCGACCGTAGAGCAAAGCGGTTAAAAACCTCTCGATAACTTTAGCTCGCCTCGAAAATAAAAAAACCGCATGCGTCTACGTGCCCTCTATGTCGAGAAATCGCCAATTTCCTTAAGTACTAAAAATGTGGCATTTTTCGCTTTTATTCCACATAAATGAGAACAATGCCGCAAAAACTTTTTCATTAAAAGTAGCCTATCCTATGTAAAATTTGGTGTAGATTTCAAAATTGTATCGGTGTTTCAAAAAAATTTAACCCCTAGTATATGATTTTGCAAAATTTGTATATTTTTGACAATTTTTGGGTAAGGGTTAATTTTTTTGAAACACCAATAGGCCTATTTTTGAAATCTGCATCAAATTCTACATAGGATAGGCTAGTTTTAATGAAAAATTTTTTGCGGCTTGTTCAGTTACGTTAAATAATCCAAAATAAGTGTACATTTTTAGTACTTAAGGAAATCGGCGATTTCTCGACACAGAGGGCACGTAGACGCATGCGGTTTTTTTTATTTTCGAGGCGAGCTAAAGTTATCGAGAGATTTTTAACCGCTTCGCTCTACGGTCGCTAGAACCGGAGATAAATAATGCATGGGTCCCAGCAATTCTACAGAGTGTCTCAAAATAAACCGAACAATTTTCCGTGCATGTAACTCTGGAACCACACGTTAGATTTTCATGCGGTTTTTTGTGTTTAGTAGCCAAGGCTTCAACTTAGATGTCTACAAAATTTCAACTATTTTCTCCACATACTTCGGAAGTTGCGACGGTTAGAACTCGAAGCTCAAAATCGACGTTTTTCTTCAGTATGGAGAAAACTTTCGGTCTTAATTTTTCAAGATACGTCGCGCTCGTGGCGCAGGCGGTAAGACGGGCTGCGTCCGATCTGCCGCCCCCCGCCCCCGACCCCCCCTCCCCCCAGGTGGATTATCAACCCCAGCGCAGTATGGCGCCCCTCCTCTTCAAGGCACATACTTCCCCAGCACACCCCCTGTTCCTGATGTTTCCTCTGCCAGCCCCCCCCCACCCCAACGCCCACCAAAACGGCTAAAGAGAAAACCAACACCCACACAACAAAAAAAAAAAAAAAAAAAAAAAAAAAATTTTCAAGATACCCTGTTCCATGCGTTTGCTATGGTGGCACTGGGGATAATGCATGAATGCACATTTCCTAGCATTTTGGGACCTCTTTTTTCATTACGAGACTAATTTATCTTGGACCCATGCACAAAAGACTCCTAAATCGGCACTACCAGTTCGAAAAACCCTCGTTTTTGACCGCCGGAGAAAGAAGGTGTTTGAGCACCTTCCACTGGGCCTACGAAGCTAAAATTTTGTACAGATCTCAGTTAAAGCCTTGGCTACAAGATAAAAAAAACCGCATGAAAATCTCAAGTGTCGTTCCAGAGTTGAATCTGAATCTGAGTAGCAGTCCACACAGATCTGGAAGTAATACTTGACCACGCAGCAGACATTCATTGAGGCTGCGTCCATTCGCCGCTCGGGCTGAGGCATCATACACAATTCTCAACTTTGTAGTGGTTTTTTGGGGTGTAGAGACACCGCGTGATGAGGAAGATAATGGAAGGGTCTTCCATCTTGCACATCTTCATTCACCTTTTCAATAATTCCCCTTTGTAGTTGCTCAGCTATAATTTGATCGTACCTTTTCAGTGTGTCTGGATCTTGCTTGAGTCTTCGAGCCAAGGATCGAATTCGCTGGAGTGCGAGAGCTTTGTTGTCTGGTAGGTCGGTGCAATCTGTCTTCCATGGGAATTTGACTTGAAAGCGATGGTCCACCAGTTGTGTTGTTTGATTGAAATATTCGATTGCTTGATCATCTTCCTTTGAATCTGGCGAGTCTGTGATTCCAATCGAATCCAACTTCCAGAAATCTTCCATGTTTGGACCATCAGTTACAGCATGATTGACCATCATGAAGTTGTCATTTGTCACAGAGCTGGACAACTTTGATTCACCATCGTGACGATTTGGATTGGATATCCGTGGCACACAGCTGTGTCGACTTCTTGTTTTCCACCAAGAAGAAGACCGACCTTGCTTGGAATGATGTACATGCCAGATGGCAGTTTCGTTTTTGGAGTGTCAATGATAAAGTCCCAGAAATAATCTTGGCCCACAATGATATCTGGTTGAAACGTGCTTGGCTCAATGGGGAGTTGATCACCAAAATAGCACTGCTGGAAGTTTTGTTGTATGAACGCTGCGTCATCTGGCTTCAGTGGAGCTCTTTCTTGTTGATTGGTGATATGTGAGATGGTATTGGCATCGATTGGAAATCCGGTGCCATCGCGAAGCACAACATCAAATGACACTTGGGTGGTTTTCTTGTGTTGTGGTTTTTCCGAGCCAAACGTGTGTACCAACAATTCTTCATTCCCATGAGAGGGCAGCTGTAGACGCTTGACTAGCTTGTCTGTGATGAATGTACGCTGCGAGCCAATGTCAAAAAAGAGACGTGCAGTTGCGGTCATAGTGGGATTTTCAGAATTGCGAATGGATCGTACTCGCCGTCAATAAGAGACGTTTTGCTGGTCCCTTTCTCTGCGCATTCCATCTGTGTCACCGCAGAACTCGCGTTAACTTTCTGCCCTGCTTTGTCGCTGTTGAAAGGCGTTTCCATCACTTCTTCTTCTTCTTCGCCAGTTGCCTCAGTGATGGCTGCAGCTTGTCTCAGGGTGGATCTGAAGGTAGCTGGCTGTTGGGGCGCTGCCGCCTTTATTGAGCCCGGCTGTTGCTGCGTTTGATTGGTCCACACTCTCTGTTGCTGGGGATGTTGTGCTCGCGATTGCCCATTGCGAGAATGCGTTGGCCCTTGCTGGGTTTGCTGCTTTAAAAGCTGAAAACAGATGACACCGTTGTGGTTGTTTCTCCCACAATGTCGACAGACAACTTGCATCTGACAGGGGGCACTTGCATGTTTTGGGCGCAAGCAACGATCACATCGATTTTCTTGTTGTAAGACTTCCCTTCGCGAAGAAACAGTGGTGTATTCTGGACAATATATGAACTAGCATGCCCGTGTTGCTTACAAAACAAACATGATCTGTAGTTGTAGTTGTTGTTATTGTTGTTGGAGTTGCTGGTGCTGTATGCTTGTCGTGATGAGTTGACACCAATGGGTAGAGAACTTGCAGAGGATCGGGCGAAAGACGGTTGCGGGGCACCCACATTCCGCGACCTGTACGGTACGGTGCGTGGTTGGATGATTCAGTTGGTCGTCTCGATTGATATGGCGCTTGCCCTTGGCCGTTTCTGGTCACTCGCTGCACTTCTTCCTCTCCCTCAACTACAGGGTGTTCCATTTGGATATGAAATGTCGTTTGGGGTTATAACTTGGGAACCACTAGAGTTAAGACGCTGAAATTTTTCCTGCAGATACCCAAGAATATGCATAACCTTGTGTAAAAATTTCGTCCTAAAACTCCAATCTGAACATAAGATATTGGTACCTCAAGTTTCGACCACGAAAATCACAAGTTTTTGAATCAGAAGTCTTGTGCTCAGACTTTTGTGACATTCTCATCATAGCGCTAGTCAATACGTGAAATCTGTTAGATAGGGCAACAGGAAATCCGAGACATCTTTTTCCTGACTTGCTGCATGCACATATCGGTTCACTTAAAAAACTCAACTCAGACAAAACCAAAACAGCAGTAGCCCTGGCAGTAGCCAGTACTGTTCGCCCTGACTCCCCAACTTTTTCCTGGTGGACTATCTCCCGAGCAAGCTACCGTGTTCTAGTAAGCTGAAGATTTCCCCAGAACTGTAAAATAATATTCGTGTTGCGTTCGTTCCCACATATTGAATGACATTATGTTGAAGATGCCACAGAAATTCGCCTCAACACCAGACTTGCGATTCAAACACTTGTGATTTTCGTGGTCAAAACTTGAGGTACCATCTTATGTTCAGATTGGAATTTTGGGACGAAATTTTTACACACGGTTATGCATATTCTTGGGTATCTGCAAGAAAAATTTCAGCGTCCTAACTCTAGTGGTTCCCAAGTTATGACCCCAAACGACCTACATGCTGTAGAGCCGTACGGATCGAGCAACTGTCCATTGCTCATCAGCTTGCTTCAACTTATTCATTTCTCGTATGGTTTTGGCTGGAAGTTTGCTGAGTAAAATTTCTGCAATGGAATCATGTTCCACGTCCTTTCCCATGCCCTCCAGTTGTCGTAAAAGCCGCTCCATCGTGTCGAAAGTGCTGCGTAAATCTCGAACAGATGAAGAAGAGACATGCAAGTTACGTATCTTTGAAAGAAGAGATGTGCTTACGGTACTGTCCTTTCCGAAGCGTTTGGTCAGAATGTCGACTGCAAGGTCGTAATTCTCATCTGTCATTGGCATGCCGCTGATTGCCGCAGCAGCTGGACCCACCATGGAGGACGTCAGGTAAACCAATTTCTGAACTTTGGGAATCGGCTGCCTATGAACCGATTTGAATCAAACAAGTCCCAAAAAGGCTTCCAATTTGCAGGTGTGCCATTGAATTTTGGCAATTCGAGTTTGGGTAGTTTGAGCTGCGCTGTAGCCTGCGCCGCAGCCTGGGGGGCGGCCACAATTGCTGCAGGGGAGAGAGGGGCAGCGGCTGGGGTTGGCGCCAGCAGTTTTTTCTCAAGATTGTTCAGTTCACGTATCATCAGGACTCCATAATAGAGAAGGACTGAGCAACAGTCGTGCGCAGACCTGCGCCCGATAAGGGCCAAAAGCGTCCCCCAACTGGGACCCCCGTCCCCCATCTGTGGGACGTCCCCCAACTCGGGGACGCCGTCCCCCAACTGGGGGACGCTGGAGGCGACACTCAGCCACATAGTAGGAGGCGCCGCAAAAACTCATAAACTTGATGTTTCAAGTTTATGCTACACCTGGGCAGTGAGCTCCAGGTCGGTGTTTACCCAGCATTCTAAGGTGCGTGCAGAATTCTGTACACACATTTTTGCCTGGGTAAACACCGACCTGGCTCAGGTGTAGCATAAACTTGAAACATCAAGTTTATAAGTTTTTGCGGCGCCTCCTACTATGTGGCTGAGTGTCGCCTCCAGCGTCCCCCAGTTGGGGGACGGCGTCCCCGAGTTGGGGGACGTCCCCCAGGTGGGGGACGGGGGTCCCAGTTGGGGGACGCTTTTGGCCCTTATCGGGCGTAGCTCTGCGCACGACTTTTGTTCACAGATGCTCAGTCCTTCTCTATTATGGGGTCCTGGTATCATGGATTTGAGCTCAACCAACTTGTCTTCGCATTTCGTAATCAGCTGGGAATGTCCATCTGGAGAGTCAATAGCGTCACCGTACATTTTTTCTTCTTCCTTCTGTTTTTCTTCATACGTAGTCACGCTCACGAAGCGACGTAATCACGTCACGCCACTCCTTATCATACGTACGAAGAGACTCAAAGGCAGTTTGAAGCTTATCGTAGTCATGTTCAAGGCGTGTTCGCACAGTTTCAATATCTTTCAAGCGTTCTTGGGGCAAAGCGGTAGCTTCTGTCGTAAGTTTCGCAGGGATTTTGTCAACGAGTACTTTGGTACGGGCCTTGGCTGGGCCGAGAAGACGACGAATAGGGCCGGACATAATTATTTTCCCCGAATTGGTTCAATTGATGACTGCGCCACTATTTTGTGTATTTTGCTCGTATACTTTTTCTTTCTCGTTTACATCTCATATCGCCATCATATCGCAAGCCATTTTCTATCACTATCGTAAATAGACAAGGCATCCTAGATATCTCTGGATGCATGAATCACTCTCGATCTTGGTAAATGCCAGTATGAAACATCATTATGTATGTTTATGTATCATGGCTGCGTACAGTTCTAGAATGTACTGTTATGAATGTAGGTTCACGACACACTTACTACTAAAACAACACTACTCCAACTATTACTACACCAGTTCAACAACTACAGGGTATCCCACGTAAGATGTATCTAACGATCCAGCCTTATAACTTTCGTATTACAGGAGATACCAAGTTCAAACTATGTCCCCAGAAACCCAAGAACATACATACTAGAGATGCCGCGATATATCGATATCGATATCGAATTAGTCGATATATCGAAATTTTTTCTGGTATCGATATCGATATCGTATCGAATTTCTAAATTTTGAAAATATCGATATCGATCTCGATATCGGCCTTTTTTCCAACAGCTATATCGATATCGATATCGTATCGAAATTTGGTAAAACTAAAATATCGATATCGATCTCGATATCGACCATTTTTTGCCAAAAAATATCGAAATTTCGATGCGTTTGCAGCGCCTTTTTTGGCCAAAGATTTGCTCGCACTACCTATGATTCAGTGAAAATTTTCTGCCACCCAAGTAGGCCTGCATGCATGTACTACCTTTGACAGGTTGTGGTGGTGATGTGTTACTGTAATGTTCCATATATAGCCATTATAGCCCCCTCATGTATAGCCCCAAATCAGCCACTAACGTCATTTGCTTTCATGTACTATAGCCCCGAATTGCGAACCACAAAAAGCAAGGGAAATCAGTTTTTGCGCTGAAAACAGCGTTTTTGAGGTGATTCAGTTTTTGAGGTAATTTTTGTGCTCATCAGTCAGTTGTCTTTGATTGCCAAACTTGAAAAATTGAATGTGAATTAGCTGAAAAAGCTTCTTTATTACTTAGAGCTACCTTCGCATAGTGTGCAACAGCTTTATTGGTCCCTGTGAAAAAAATTTGATCTATTTTTAACCATTTTCAAAATATCGATATCGATCTCGATATCGAGTCGATATTCTGCCCAAAATATCGATATCGATATCGATATCGACCCTTTGAAAATTTTAGATATCGATATCGATATCGTATCGAATTTCCAAAAGTTTGAAATATCGATATCGATCTCGATATCGGTCATTTTACAAAAGGGAGTATCGATATCGATATCGATATCGATTTTCTGACAGTTCTGATATCGCGGCATCTCTAATACATACCATTTGTTGTGGCAAAAATTTGAGCCTTGCCAGATAAGTCAACAAGGGATGAAATTACAGGCTTGGAAACGTTGGACCCTGCCTTCTCCATTTTCCGCACTGAGCATTATTTTGCGATTGTACTCTTCTCCTCAGCATGGTCAAACAGCTCAATCCAACATGACAACATGACGCAACAAGAATGGCTGAACGTCATCACAGTCCAGAACACAAAGGATGAAAAAATATACCGTATTTACCGGTAGATAACCCCCAATGCATACCCCCATACAGTATTGGCAAAACATAAAAAATGCCCAATGCATTACCCCCCCCCCCCCTATGCATACCCCCATATGTACTGTACAGTACCTGAACCTACCACTTACCTATGTAAGCTGGTCATATAGTACCCATAGCCACTCCCACACCAAGCTAAGATGCCTATAAGCCTGCTTGGGGGTGTATTGTACTAGAATAACCCTGTTTTGACCTCAATTATGCCCTAAAACATGTGCTTTTGACCTAAAAAATATGCCTCTGTGCACCTCTCAAAAACATAAAAAATGTCCCATGCATAGCCCCCCCCCCTATGCATAGCCCCCCCCCTATTCATAGCCCCATATAGGACCTCTCAATTTTTGCATATGGGGCTATGCATCGGTAAATACGGTAACCGTGTTTTGACCTCAATTATGCCCTAAAACACGTGCTTTTGACCTAAAAAATATGCCTCTGCGCACCTCTCAAAAACATAAAAAATGCCCCATGCATAACCCCCCCCCCCAATGCATAACCCCCCTATGCATACCCCCATATGGGACCTCTCAATTTTTGCATACCCCCATGGGGCTATGCACCGGTAAATACGGTAGGCGATATGCAACCCCTAACAGCCTTCAAAACGGCCTGTCGAGATCAATAGTGGCGCCACTGATTTCAAATCGAAAAACGCGGTCGCAACTTTCCAAGCTCGTAATTTCATACCTATTATAGTTGACCTATCTGGCTCAAATTTTACCACAAATTATGGTATCTTCCTGACACTTTACGAGGACAAAAATTTCAGCTTCAAACCTTCTGTTATACGGAAGTTATAAGCCTGGATCGTTAGATACGTCTACGTGGGTCACCCTGTACATACAATACACCACTTTACCCTACAACATACCCCAAAAACCACTAAATCTATTTACCACCATCACTCCCTGCCAACATCACTCAATTTGATGATGATCCACAAGTTTTCTGATGAAACAGAAAAGTTGACCTCTGCGTGTACCATTTTTTGCACACTTTGCACAAATAATTCCTCTCACCAGAATGGGTCACCAAATGCTGCTCCAGCGTTTCCCTCCTACTCGTGGCATAACCACACTTCTCGCACTTGAATGGTTTCGCATTTGAATGCACTTCATTCATATGTCGTCTTGCCGAATCTTTCCGCGAAAACATTCTTTGGCAGAAGAAACACTAAAAATCATTCAAATCTGACATCATCTGACCTCCCAAAAAACCACCATAACAATTTAGCATAATAATATTTTGTCGACCGTTTATATACCTAACCTGTCCGCCGTTACATATACTTTTCTTGTCCACCGTTATATATCAAAAACCGTACAGACCTGTCCACCGTTATATACTATCCTTGTCCACCGTTATACATCAAAAACCCTACAACAGAATAAGATAAAAACACTCAAATTTTCCAGTGTCCTTATCTTACCGTTCTTTCTTCCTCCGTTCCTTCCTTCTGCAATCTTCTTCTCTCCGATTTTGATATCCCACCAGCACAACCAGCAGACGGTTCAATTTCGCCTGCCGCCTTGGCCGCACACTTCGTCTCCGTCACACGACGACGATTTTCAATTCGCCGAACAATTCTTAGAGCACTCTTCTTCGCTCGTCGACCAGCAGCCTAACCAAACATCATCTTCACTCACTTACCGCATAAAACCTAACATCACAAACAGTCACCTCACCCAAAAAGACTTACTATCTTCTCCTCGCGATCCATCTTCTTACATTTCCTCAGCAATTCCTCCCCATTCTACAAAACCCAGCAAAAGCATTTCTACGACTGCACACAAAACAGTGCATCTCTACACTATCGTATACAAATCAACACCAATAGCAGAATCGCACCATTACTTTCGACGCCCAAAAGCGGTCAACGGCTGTTTCAGATGTTCCACCAGCCTCTTCAGATGCCAAAACATCTACTGGAACGTCTTCTCTCTAAAAAATCACACAACACTGACAAGCCGAATTCCTGTAAAAGCAAAGCACCAACAATGGGCTTGCGTAAGCCGTAAATAGCATTACTGTACAACTGCCACATATGCCTATTACGGCATTACGACACGATAAGACAATTCTGTAAAACGCAACAATTTCTTGGTCATAAAATTTCGAAAAAGTCAAGGGTCCCGCTTTGTCCATCCCATATTTCATACTACAGTACTGTAGATTTAGTACCTAATTGTTTTTACGAAATGACATTGATGCGTTTTATAGTGTCAGTTAGTTTGGAAACGAGAACGTACAAAGTTGATGGTGTGGAGGATAAGACAGACGCCAGCCGTAAGGGCAGAGACCACAACCACAGCTGAGAACCAAATGAATCCAGAACCCCCCCACGGGCAAAAGGCCACCAACACACCGACGGCCGCAGCTATTCCGCAAGCCTGTACAACATTTATTTTGCAGAAACAATACGTGGAAACACCAGGGTTTTTAAATGCGGCATGTTGCATGAGAGGGCTTACAATTTGAGCTATCTTGATGACCCCATGAGGAAGATCGATGCAGGAGCGAGGATAGCAACCAATCCCTTTTTGTTCGGGCATCTTGACGTAAAATGAGTGTGGCCAGCAGGAAAATGCAGGACCGACCGCCCCCCGGCCGTCACGAAAGAAAGAGCGTGAAGAACACCTGACAGAGGAGAGAGCAGAAGTTAACCAACCGGACGCAACAAAGAAAGAAGAAACAACTGATGAAAACACGAAGAGGTGAACTGCTATTGATAATATTGAATGACGCGAAGGGAACCGGAAGTGCATTGCTTCTCTAATTTCATCCAGTATTGCAAATCGCACTATTCATTTTTTGCTAGCTAGACTGTGTTAGAGAGTGCCTCTCTGGAAATGCACCTTAGGTACCTTTCTTATGGTCCAGCAGCTGTTTTCCAAGCATATTGAGACTTCCGCATTACGTTGCTGACCAGTTTGAAATTTAACCCCTCCTGTAAGCTGAGATATGGCTGTTGGTAGGCCCAATTTGCCCCTCATGTGCCAGCCACTTTTTTCAAAAGTTCTTACCATCATTCGACTCCATTTTCTTCGCTGATTTCGGATTGGGGCATGCCCCTTCGATATTTTGATAAATTCACCATAAAAATTGACGAAAATGACAAAATTAGCCAAAATTACCTCTTTTTGGACTTTATCATGGCATATTCATCAAAATATCGAAGGGGCATGCCCCAATCCGAAATCAGCGAAGAAAATGGAGTCGAACGATGTGAAGAACTTTTGAAAAAAGTGGCTGGCACATGAGGGGCAAATTGGGTCTACCAACAGCCATATCTCAGTTTACAGGAGGGGTTAAATTTCAAACTGGTCAGCAACGTAATGCGGAAGGCTCAATATGTTTGGAAAACGGCTGCTGC
Organism: Epsilonema sp. ZAB3_2; assembly: GCA_030247985.1. Classification (NCBI taxonomy): domain Eukaryota; kingdom Metazoa; phylum Nematoda; class Chromadorea; order Desmodorida; family Epsilonematidae; genus Epsilonema; species Epsilonema sp. ZAB3_2. The sequence goes on from JASAMW010003750.1 coordinate 27,945, forward strand.
ACCATAAGAAAGATGCCTAAGGTCCATTTCCAGAGAGGCACTCTCTAACACAGTCTAAGTAGCAAAAAAATTAATAGTAGTACTCACTGGACCGGATGCATAAGGCTAAAGTCTACACAGTTATGGGCAGGGCCAGTCTTCCCTAATAAAAACTGGTCCCTGCGCATAGGAGAACGTCACACGCCGTCTGACTGCTGTCCACCTTACTTGACCTTCCCAAAGGGCCTCAGGGGATAATTGTATGTAACATCCTACTCCTACACTTTCACACCACGCAGAAGAAAAGAGAAGGGAGTCTGTTTGTCTTTGTCTTTTGTATCCATCAATTTATCTGTCGTCTGAACTCTTTGTACGCAATAATTAGTATGGCTTCACGTGTGTGCACTGAACGATCAAGCCATCCGTCGCTTCCGCAAATGCCCCACTGACATCGCCAAAAAAGTTACCTCGCTACAATGGGTGCGCAAGTGGTCAAGCAGGCTCAGCTAGGTGCAAGGATCAAAGTTAACTCTACGTCTCTGGCGCGCAGGAAGCCGACTGTACTGGCTGGTGAGAGAACGGTGGCAACTGCCCAAAAACAAAGAAGAGAGCTGCTAAGCGTCCAAGAGATATCTCTGCCTGCATTGAAAAGAATCTACCAGAAGGAAAAAGCCACAGAAAAGGACACAAAATCAGCTACAGTAACCTAAGTACATCATAGGCAGCAAAAGAATAATGTTTGTTGGACTTGGAAATATTTTTTAGCGACTGAAATGATTCTTGTTGTTTTCGCCATGGAGCGTGAGTGAAGTTGAAATAGAAAGAAAAGAGAACAAAAGTGACCAAAGGAACAGGGCAATTATAATCAGCTGATTCGCCAAGTACGTTCACTCCCTCGCGCACGCGCAGCACAAACAAGTTCTTCCTCTCCCTCCTACTAAGGCGTGCGCGCTGGGCTGGCCCTACCCACTTGCCCATAACTGTGTGACTGTGTAGACTTTAGCCTTATGCGGACCGGATATACCATGTAGAGGCATGTACGTACGTACTTGAGGAAGCTGCGCAAATGACCGGTTCCATATTATTATTGTAGCCATCGTTCTTTTCAGTCTCACTCAGCAATCCATTTTGCTTCATGCCGTACTTGTTTTTCATGCATTGAAACTGTGATCGTGGTTTGATTCCGATATTCGATGCGTACTCAACTCAGTAACTCACCATTCCACATATTGATTTTCTTTGATCGAGTACGTTACGTACGTATGTGTATCGCTCTCCCACAGACAGCAACTTCACCCTCCAGCATTACAGAAAGAAAATGGTACCATTCGCTCAATACACATTTCAAAGCCAATTGACTGTCATCATTTCTTTCAGATTTATCAGATAGATAGTACTTCTGTACATCGATCGGCAAAACCCCCAAAATGGCTGATTCGCTCACTTTCATAATTATCTCACATCCTCACTGTGCTATCCACGCGTGCTTACATACATTCTAAACCCAAAAGCGTCATCAGTCTATAAATCAGAAAGCGATCAAAAAGTCATCACAACAGTTGACGATACACCTTCAAACATCCCCAGCCCTAAATCAATTGGTGGAAGGAAAGGCCATACAATACTCTCATCTCTTTGCCCCCCAGAAACACAAAAAACAACCCATTTCTCGTTTACGATAGTAGTATTCATTCAACTCTTTCGGTACAATGTTCGTACGTAAGAAAACAACAACATATGAGAGTTTTATTGGCTCCAGATCACAGCTTGCTTGCGGTAGTTCCCTGAATACGTTTGTGTATAACAGAACACGAGTACCTACTACTGAAAAACAGTTATACTTTCATCCTAGAAGCCTAAACTTCCATCCTCCCTCTCTGACAATATGCAGCACTGCACAGTCATGCAATGCATGCACCATTCACAACTACAGCACTTATACAGTATCTCAATGACGAGGCGGCCGGATGACGCCGGGCAGTGAGGAGGCTGCGGCGGCGGCTGCTAAGCCTTCCTGCTGCAGTCTGCGCATCATTTCGTTCTGCTGCAGGATGGAGGAGGCCGTCTGGCGGTCCAGCATCATCTGGCGCTGCTGCAGCAACCGTTCCGTGATGAGCGGGTCGGCGTTGGCGGGGAGACCGAGACTCACGGCCGCCATCTGCTGAAAGCGCTGCGCCTCCATCGCCGCCAATGTCCATCTGCTGCTGTTGCTGCTGCTGATGGTGTTGATGGGCTGCAGCTGCAGCTGCGTCCACCGTCGGCAGAGTCAGACCGCCGCTCGCTCCACCCCTGGCCCCTGCAGCACTGGCACCAGTTGCTGCAGCGTGCAACTGCATCAACGCCTCCGCGTTCGACGGAGCGCTCGGCTGAGAGACTGCAAGCAAAGCACACCAGACCCCATATCAATGTACATACAGTACTTACCGATATGGGAAGCTTCATAAAGTACGTCACGCAGAAATAGGGGGGGGGGGGGGGGTTGGCGGCGAATGTGACGTTAGCATGACGATATGTTGCTCTATACACATAAAGCATATAGGGGGGAGGTGACGGTCATAAAAGCGTGACGTAGGGGGAGGGGGTCGAGACGGATGAATTTCTGCATGACGAACTTTATGAAGTTCCCCCATATTGCAGAGCGGTCAGTCCACGGATAAAGATATTGCAACCTCATCTAATTTGACTACTACCAGTGGCCCTTTGCAGCTTCGCAGCAGTAAAGGGGACAATCTGTATGCATCTGGCAACCCTTTTGCAGATCTGACAACCCTGTTGTAGATTATGATCTGTCAACTTATTATGGATCTGGCAACCATTTTGGGTAGTTGGCTAAAAGTTGCATATCTGGCAACCCTATCACAGAGTTGGCAACCCTATGATAAGTTGCGTATCTGGCAACCCTATCGCAGAGTTGGCAACCCTATGATGGCAGATCTGGCAACCCCTTTTCCGCATAGATCTGACAATCTTGCACAGCATCAGTCGAAAATGGTGCATGTAGCAACCCTTTTGCAGGTCTGGCAGCCCTTTTGCGCATTTAGCAATCTGGCAACCCTTTGCAGATCTGGCAACCCTTTAGCGCATCTCGCGTTTTATTCCCGTGTGCATTTTCGGGCATGACCAGTTGCGAACGCTTGATTGAAAAACTGCGTCGTTTGGTTTCTGCGGAATTTAGTACTAAAATATCGATTATCGATCGATTATTGGTGATCGGCTGATCAGATCAAACATCGAAGGCCTTTCTGGAGTCCTCAAGGGCATAAGCTCTTTGAAGAGCCCTAGATGGACGCTGTAGCTGCAAAATTGAGTGAGTGTGAGCGAATCTGCGCGCTTTTAGTACTAAAATATCGATTATCGATCGATTATTGGTGATCGGCTGATCAAATCAAAAATCGAAGGGCTTCCTGGCGCCCTTGGGCTTATAAGCTTTCGAATGAGCCATTAGTGAATGCTGTAGCTGCAAAACTGAGCGAGTTTTTCGCATCACAGACACACAGACAGACAGACATCAGCCCTATTTGTTAGTAGATTCCTTGTGTTTATCCCTAGTGTGGCTTACTCGGTTTGCTCGGCGGGACCATGGGCGGCATGCTGCTGGCTGCGGAGACGCTGTTCTGCTGCGGAGCTGCAGCTGAGGCGGAGGCGGAGGAGGAGGAGTGGTCGTTGCGGCCGGAGGACGGGTGGATGTGGAGATGCGTGTGGCTGTGCATGTGACTGTGGGTGTGCAGCTGCGCCGTCCCAGCCGCCACTGCCATCATCTGCTCCAGACGCATGCGCGCCGCCGGATCGTGATGCGCTTGCCGCTCTGCAACAAGGTAGTGCCTATGTAGTAGGTTCTTAAAGACCGAAAAAGGGCTGAACAATTTTATTGCTGATACCATTGTATCCCTTAAATCGGGCTCGGCGATTGTATTGGTACCACTTTTATGCAAATTCGATACCTCTGTGCTGAGATATAGGCCTCTGAACTTTCGCTGTCCCCCTAATTTCTAAGGTTAGCCACAGGATGATAGAATGGACATTTCAAAATTTCTTTTTGCAAACTATATCAGCGAAATATGTAGTTTCACGTGGTGCCATTTTTATGCAAATTTATGGCTTCTGGATGGAGCTATATCAGCTCATCTTCACAGGTATAGGGCAGTTTTTTACGCTGAATCGAATGAGGCAACTCGCAGTGCGCTAAAGTTAACCCTTCGCGAGTTATAATACGAAATATGTGAAAAGTTAGTGGCCTTTTTAGTGGCAAATAGCTTCTGATGCACGTTTTTTCACAGCCGTACAGTGTACCATTTTGATATGTCTGAGATGCTCTATCAACCATTTACTAGTATATCATGATTAATGCCTAATTCACATGGTAAAATGCAAAATAGTGCAGTTTTATAAGTAATTTTTCACATTTTTTGCGTTATAACTCGCGAAGGGTTAACTTTAGCGCACTGTGAGTTGCCTCATTCGATTCAGCGTAAAAAACTGCCCTATACCTGTGAAGATGAGCTGATTTGAGGAAAACCAGTGGCCCTTTGCAGCTTCGCAGCAGTGAAGGAGGCTATATACATCTGGCAACCCTTTTGCAAATCTGTCAACCCGTTTGCAGATCTGGCAACCCTTTTGCATATCTGAAAACTTTTGCGCATCTGGCAATCTTTTTGGGCATCTGACAAAAAGTTGCAGTTCTGGCAACCCTATCACAGAGATTTGGCACCCGTTTTGTGCATCTGACAACCATTTTGCACATCATCAGGCGAAAATTGCACATGTATCAACCCTTTTGCAGGTCTGGCACCCCTTTTGCGCATCTAGCAACCCTTTTGCAGATCTGGCAACCTTTTGCACATCTTGCGCTTTAGTCTCGTGTGCACTTTGGGGTGTGACCGTTTGCAAACACTCACTGAAAAACCTGCGTCGTTTGGTTTCTGCGCGTTTTTAGTACTGAAATATTACTTATCGATCGATTATTGGCTGTCGGCTGATCAGATCAAAGTCGAAGGGCTTCGGTTTGCTTTTTCTGTTGCAAAGTTTGATTATTTTACCAGGATGTGTGGAAGACGAAGAACAGTAACTGCAGCCTGTAGCTCCTAGCACTAAAATATCGATTATCGATCGATTATTGGTGATCGGTTGATAATATCACAAATCGAAGGCCTTCCTGGCGCCCTCGAGGGCATAAGCTCTTCGAAGAGCCCTGGATGGACGCTGTAGCTGCAAAATTGAGTGAGTCTGAGCGAATCTGCGCGCTTTTAGTACTAAAATATCGATTATCGATCGATTATTGGTGATCGGCTGATAAGATCAAAAATCGAAGGCCTTCCTGGCGCCCTTGGGCTTATAAGCTTTCGAATGAGCCATTACTCGATGCTGTAGCTGCAAAACTGAGCGAGTTTATTGCATCACAGACAGACAGACAGACAGACAGACACACATCAGCCCTATTTGTTGGTAGATTTTTCCTTCATGCCTATATTATGCATTTTTCAAATGTGAATAGCTCCATCCAGAAGCCATAAATTTGCATAAAAATGGCACCACGTGAAACTACATATTTCGCTGATATAGTTTGCAAAAAGAAGTTTTGAAAAAAGCCCATTCCATCATCCTGTGGCTAACCTTAGAAATTAGGGGGACAGTGAAAGTTCAGAGGCCTATATCTCAGAACAGATAGGTATCGAAATTGCATAAAAAGTGGTAGCCAACTGTAATTGCTACCCTTATTTAAGGGATACATGGTATCAGTAATAAAATTGTTCAGCCCTTTTTCGGTCTTTAAAAGTAAGCTCTGCTAGATAGTTTAAGTTTAAGTAAAAGTATGACCCTCATACTTTTATTATTTTAAGTAAAGTATGGGCTCTATATTAAGTCAAAGTAAATTTTTTCCTCTTTTTGTGCGGTATGTGCAATTGCAAGAATAATGTTCTATGATGTTCAGCTCACAGGCCACTTCCAGCCATGTCACCAAATATCCCGATTCCGAATATTTTTTTTTTTTTTTGGCGAGACCGTACCCCACAGGGTCGGCTGTAGGTGAAACCCAACTAGTCTCCTCCGAACCTCCAACAATGCTGGTGATGGTGGGGCAAGTCCAGTAGTATATGCAAATCAAACCTAAGGTTACATAA